>CM017196.1:19552717-19575217 GCA_004837865.1 Musa balbisiana | reverse complement strand
CTTTGTCATTGTCAAAAAGAAGAGAATAATACAATTTTATAATTCTTTCCCTTTACATCAATTTCTAAATCATGACAAAGATAAAGTATCATTCTTAATTGCAATATGATATCATTTCAGAAAATGATAATTGTTGACTTTCACATCATTTTATTAAAAAAAAATTTATAGTATTGCATGCATCATTCTAAATCATAAGTATTTTAAATCATAATGGTATCAAAATGTCAAATTATATTACATCCTACCATGCATGATCATAAATTCTCATTTGTATGCATAAACATAATATCATGAGTATTTCATACATAATTTCATATCATCACATGAAGAATATCAAGAAAAATTAATTAAGTGATGAGATAAACACTTCATGAATGCAAGGAATTATACATAAAAATCATATCATGAAAGATAAAATATCAAAGTGTTGAATCTCGGATTTTGATGAAAAAATCAATTGTCATTTGTTATCTAATCCATATGTTGAGATAAGTGTGTAGGATTAACTACGATGAAAGTAAGACATGCAACAGGAGTGCGCCGGAGTCAAGACTATGATCACATTAGGGGTTTGAGAGTTCGACGGAAGTCCGGACGATCGTCGAAGGTTTTGCGGGAACAAATCCGAGAAGTCCAAAAGCTTGCCAAAGAAGCTCATTAGAACTCACCAAGTGGATCGTCGCAAGTCCAAGAGTTTGCCGGAAGTCCGCCGGAGCATCGTCGAGGGTTCGTCGGAAGCTCGCCGGAAGAAGCGATTGACACACCAGAGCAAGTTGCAGTAAAATGTCTTGAAAGTATCGTAATTAGCATAATGATTAAGTTAGAAATGGGAGGTGATCCCATTAACTTAATCTTGGGGTAATTGGGCCCTTAATAGACCCAAATTGGGCCGAATGGATCAGCCCATTCGGACCCAGATTTCCTGGCCGACGGTGGCACTGCTTGGGTTGGTGGTGGCACCGCTTGGGCTCAGTCTCTGAGTGAGGTTGGGCGGTGGTACCGCCCCTGTCAAGCGGTGGTACTGCCCGAGCTCGGTCTCCGAGCTCTGTCAGGCGATAGTACTGCCTAGTTATGGCAGTAGTACCACCAGAACCCCGAAAATCCGGGATATGACATTTTTTAGCTCCAAATTTAAACCAGTTTGGGGCCTATATATACCCCACCCTTTCCTATATGAAAAGGCACCAAAAACTTGATCTTACTCTATGATTTTTAGAGCTCAAAAGTGTTGTAAAGGGCAAAAGATCTTCTTCCTCTTTTCTTCCAAGTTTTGGTCATTCAAGAGAGGAGTGAAAAATCTATAAGGGTTGTCTCCTAAGCCCGTTAAAAGGAGTGAAATTGTAAAAGGGTGGTTGGCCTTCACCTATTGAAGGAAGGCCTCTAGTGGACGTCGGTGACCTCATCGGAGGAGGAAGCCAAAAGTGGATGTAGGTCAAGATTGACCGAACCACTCTAAATCTCAATTTGCATTTACATTTTGTTCTCTATCTTAACTGCAATTGCCTCCATAGCTTTACTTTAACTGTAACTGCCTCCGTAGCTTTACTTTAATTGTACTTTGTTTGATCTTAAGTTAAAGTAATTTCCGAATCGGCTTTCATACCGAAATCATTTTTATCGTACGAACGTAGTTTTAAATCGTTGAAAGTTTTCCGCTACACTAATTCACCCCCCCTCTTAGTGCTCTTGATCCTAACAATTGGTATCAGAGCGGGGTTAACTCTCAATCGGATTAAAACCCAAGAGAGATGGCATAAGCTGGAAATCAAGATGACCACTCTATTACATGTCCACCCATGTTCAATGGGACGGACTACACCTATTAGAAGACCCGAATGAGGATCTTCCTTATTTCAATGGATTTTGAACTTTGGAATCTTGTCGAAAATGGATTTTCGAAGTCTTCTCTTCCAATGATCGATTGGAATGAATTGGAGAAGAAGACTTTCGCTCTTAATGTAAAGGCTATGAATGCCTTATTTTGTGCACTTGATAAAAACGAGTTTAATCGTGTTTCGGTTTATGAAACCGCATTTGATATTTGGCATACACTCGAAGTGACTCACGAAGGCACAAGTAGAGTGAAAGAGTCAAAAATCAATATTTTGATACATTCTTTTGAACTTTTCCGAATGAAACCGAGTGAGACTATTGGCGACATGTACACCCGTTTCACGGATGTCATCAATGGTCTAAAAGGACTCGGTAAAAGTTTTTCGGATTTTGAGCTCTTAAATAAAATTCTAAGATCCCTTCCTAAGAGTTGGGACCCGAAAGTTACTACTATTCAAAAGGCTAAAGATTTAAATAACTTCCCTCTTGAAGAATTAATCGGGTCATTAATGACCTACGAAATGACTTGCAAAGCTCATGAAGAGCAAGAAGACATCCTTCCAAAGAATAGGAAGAATATGACACTTAGAACTTTCGAAGACCACTTGAGAGAAAACTTAAGTGATGAATACTGTGACGATAACTTCGCACTTCTAACAAGGAAATTCAAAAAATTCATTAAAAGAAACAAGTTTAAAAATGACCCAAAAAAAAAAATTTGAACCCAAAAAGGATCAAGTTATTTGCTACGAATGCAAGAAGCTGGGACACTACAAAAGTGATTGTCTCCAAGCCAAGAAGAGAACACCAAAGAAGAAAGTGCTCAAAGCAACATGGGATGACTCAAGCGCTTCCGAAGAAGAGGAGTCCAACACCGAGCAAGTTGCTTATTATGCCCTAATGGCCATTGGAGATAAGGTAATGAATTTAATTGATGTAGATTTATCATTTGATGAATTATTAAATGTCTTCCATGATTTATTTGATGAATGCAAAACTATTAGTAGAAAATACAAATTGTTAAAAAAGGAGCATGATAGTCTTACTTGTAATTTCGATAAATTAAAAACTAAATATCATGATAGTTTAGCTCCATGTAAAAAATGCCATGATCTAGAAACTCTCCAAAAGGAGAACTTGCTACTTAAGGATACCTTGAAGAAAATTCGAGGTTGGTAACAAGTCTTTGAATATGATCCTTACAAATAAGGGTCATGTTCCTAAAAGAAGTGGAATCGAATTTGTGAGAAGTTCTTACCAAAATCCAACCACCTTCATAAAAGGCCCTATTTTACATGTTCGGCACTAAAGCAAATGCAACTTTTGTTGCAAATATGGATATAAAACTTATCATTGTCCATTCAAGAAAATTAGTATGACCAAACTAATTTAGGTTCCTAAAAGAACCATGATAAATTCTATGCAACATGATAAACAATGTAGATAAGTTTTTGAGGCACTCAAAAGTAAATGGGTACCTAAAAATCATCTTTTCTTGTAGAAATATACACCATCACAAGCTAGAAGTAAGAGATGGTACCTTGATAGTGGATGCTCAAGGCATATGACCGGAGATCCATCTCAATTCTCTAAGCTCACTAGCATAGACGAAAGCTATGTCACCTTCGGAGACAACAACAAGGGTAAAATCATTGGCAAAGGAACCATAGGTAATAAATTCAACTTCTTTATTGAAGATGTTTTGTTAGTTGATGGTTTAAAACATAACCTCTTGAGCATTAGTCAATTGTGTGATAAAGGATATATTGTCAAATTCGAATCTAATGCTTGCATCATTGAAAAACCACACAAAAACACATCTATGATTGCATTAAAACAAAATAATGTATACACCATTGACATCAATGATCTTTACAATGAAATGTGTTTCTCGATTTTAAATGAGGATGCTTGGCTTTGGCATAGGAGATTAGGTCATGCTAGTATGAAACTAATCACTCAAATATCAACTAAAGAACTTATAAGAGGAATTCTTCATATCAAGTTCATTAAGATAATGTGTGTGATGCTTGTCAATTAGGAAAACAAATTAATGGTAGTTTCAAATCTAAGAATCAAATAAGCACCTTTAGGCCCTTACAATTGATCCATATAGACTTGTTTGGACCTATCTCTACATCAAGCCTAGGAGGTAGCAAATACGCCTTTGTTATTGAAGATGACTATAGTAGATACACATGGACTTATTTCTTAAAACACAAAAATGAATGCTTTAGATATTTTACCAAGTTTTGCAAACTTATCCAAAATGAAAAAGGTTTTATGATTTTGTCAATTAGAAGTGATTATGGTGGTGAATTTCAAAATCGTGATTTCCAAGAATTTTATGAATTTAATGGATACAATCACAACTTCTCTACTCTAAGAAATGCTCAAGAAAATGGAGTAGTAGAAAGAAAAAATAAAAATTTATAAGAAATGGCGAGAACTATGTTGAATGAACATAGCCTACCCAAATATTTTTGGGCCGAGGCCGTAAACACTACATGGTATATTTTGAATAGAGTTCTAGTAAGACTCTTACTCACCAAAACTCTCTATGAGTTGTGGAACAACAAAAAACCTAATGTTTCATATTTTAAAGTTTTTGGGTGTAAGTGTTTTATCTTAAATGAAAAAGATGCCTTAGGAAAATTTGATGCTAAATCTGATGAAGGAATTTTCCTTAGTTATTCTTCGGTTTCTAAAGCTTTTTATATCTTCAATAAAAGAACTTTAATTATAGAAGAATCCATTTATGTTGTTTCAATGAGATTTTTGAAATCAAGAAAAATGATTTTGATGATGATGTTAATTTCGATTCTTTGAATTTAAATGAAACACATTCTCCAACTAGCAACTTGGATGCATCCACTTCCAAAACATCCTTACCCAAGGATTGGAAGTATGTAGATGCTCATCCTAAGGAACTAATCCTAGGAGACACATATAAGGGGGTTCAAACATGTTCTTCTCTTAAAAAATTTTATGCCAACGCCGCTTTTCTCTCCCAAATTAAACCTAAATGTATTGACGAAGCCATGAAAGATGATTCATGGATTATTGCAATGCAAGATGAGTTAAATCAATTTGAGAGAAATGAGGTGTGGAAGCTTGTCCCTAGGCCAAATGACCATTTGGTTATTGGTACTAAATGGGTCTGTAGAAACAAGCAAGATGAATATGGTATCGTGGTTAAAAATAAGACTAGATTAGTAGCAAAAGGTTTCAACCAAGAAGAAGGTATCGATTACGAAGAAACCTTCGCTTCTGTGGCTAGATTAGAAGCCATAATGATGCTCTTTGCCTATGCTAGTAATAATAAGTTTAAGTTATTTCAAATGGATGTTAAAAGCACTTTTCTTAATGGCTTTATTTCCGAAGAAGTTTATGTTGAACAACCTCCCGGATTTGAAAATAATAGCCTCCCTGATCATGTGTATTAACTAAAGCTCCCTATGGTTTAAAACAAGCCCCAAGGGCTTGGTATAAGAGACTTAGTTCTTTTCTTATTAAAAATAATTTCACAAAAGGCAAGGTCGATACTACATTGTTTATCAAGAATTTTGATAACAATTTTCTCATTGTTCAGATTTATGTTGATGATATTATCTTTGGTTCTATAAACGAATCTCTTTGTGAATCTTTTATTAAAATCATGAGTCTCGAATTTGAAATGAGTTTGATGGGAGAATTAACCTTTTTCTTAGGCTTATAAATTAAGCAACTAAGAAATGACATCTTTATTAGTCAAACTAAAGATGCTTTAGATTTGCTAAAAAGATTTAATATGGAAAGCTTAAAAGCTATTAACACTCCTATGAGCACCTCCACTAAGATAGAAGTTGATGAAAGTGGAAAAAGCTTCGATCAAAAAACTTATAGGGGTATGATAGGAAGTTTACTTTATCTCACTACAACTAGACCATATATCATGTTCAGTGTAGGACTTTGTGCTAGGTTTCAATCGAACCCTAAGATATCTCATCTCAAAGCGGTTAAAAGAATACTTAGATATCTTTAAAGTACCACAAATCTAGGATTATGGTATCCAAAAACCAAGAATTTTGAGTTAATTGCTTATGCTGATGCGGATTTTGCTAGGTGTAGACTAGATAGAAAAAGCACATTAAGAACATGTCAATTTTTGGGACATGCCCTTGTTTCTTGGTCATCTAAGAAACAAAACTCGGTTGCACTATCAACAACCGAAGCTGAGTATATTGCAGCTAGTGCATGCTGTGGACAAGTTGTGTGGATGAAAAACACCTTAGAAGATTATAAAGTTCATCTTAAAAATATTCTCATTACATGTGATAACACAAGTGCTATATGTTTAACAAAGAATCTCATTCAACACTCAAGAACAAAATATATTGATATTAGACATCACTTTATACGAGATCATATCACTAATCATGATGTAGTTATAGAGTTCATTGATACTAAACATCAACTAGCTGATATTTTTACAAAGCCTTTAAGTGAAGAACAATTTGATTTCATTAGAAGAGAATTAGGTATGTTAATGTGTTCGAATACATGAACTTATTAAAATTATTTTTTGGATGTTCTTGATTCAATGATCAAATCACTTAATTGCTATGATGATTTTACACGATTATATGCCTGAATAATATGTTGGAAATTATGTGTTCTGGATACAAAAATTTTTATAATAATAAGCATGTTTTATCTTCATGATTGTGTTTGAAAATCTATAGCAAAACCTTGTCTGAATGCATGAAAGTGTTAAATTTTATTTTCGGATTTTCTTGATCCTAACGATACATTATTCTCTTCCAGACTTAATGCAACTTTCATAAGCATATGTCATATAGAGTTTAATTCATATCATTGATTTTTAATATATAGAATCAATTAGCAAATGCATCTCTCACAGACTTATTGTGTAAAAAATATTTTTTTTGAGAAATAGATTTAATGAAATGATTCTTTCTTATAAATTCCTTCTTGAAAAAGGAAGATTTTTTTTGCAAGGATTTTATTCATATACATAACTTGATCCTTGTAAAAATTGAAATGTGATTTAAATCTCTTATTAATTTTAACTTCATTCGAGTAATCTCACAAATGGCTTTCCTCCTTCATTGCAAAAAGATAATATCAAATGAAAAGGAAGAAGTAATCTCCATGTCATGTTTTTCCTTGAAGATGTTTGTGTAATTGGTATCCTATCACTCATTGTTGAAAAATGACAAAACCTAGTTATGGCCTGAATAATTACCGCACTATATGTTTAAAATTGCTTATATAATTTTCCTTTTGTTTTGACAAAGTGGGAAATCTATGAATTGATTGATTAGGTAGTGCCTATTTGAATTTGGAATATGTTTAAGATATCAAAAAAGAAGCTTTGGCATCAATATTGGTAAATGATGATAGAAAACTATGATTGGCCATATTTGCATTATGACAATATAGCACAGTTAAGATACAAGAACCTTACATCGTAATTTTGTAATATTTGCATCATGTTAAGATATCAAGAACTTGCATCGTAATTTTACATGTTGATATCTTACCATATGATGAATTATTACTATTACTATCATTCACACTTGAAATGTAAGACCTGAAAATGGATGTCAAGCGTTGACATCATTTTCAGAGAGATACATCATGATAGGAATAGGAGTATTGATAAGGTTAAACAATCTTAACTTATCAATATGTCTCTTGAATTTAAAGGCTTTGAATTCAAGAATAACTTATCTCGAGTATGGCATATAGATAGGGGGAGTTAAGGTTAACTCCGTTATCAATTGATTATCATCATAAAAAAGGGGGGAGAAATATATGAATTGATGCTATGAGTGCCATATTTGAATTTGAATTATGTTAAGATATCAAAAGAAGCTTGCATCGAAATATATGGTAAATTGATGATAGAAATACTATGATTGCCATATTTGCATTATGCCATATATGCATCATGTTAAGATATCAAAAGAAGCTTGCATCGAAATATATGGTAAATTGATGATAGAAATACTATGATTGCCATATTGCATTATGCCATATATGCATCATGTTAAGATATCAAGAACTTACATCGTAATTTTACATGTTGATATCTTGCCATGTGATGAAATGCTCTGATTGCTAAACACTTGTAATATTTGCATCATGTTAAGATATCAAGAACTTGCATCGTAATTTTACATGTTGATATCTTACCATATGATGAATTATTACTATTACTATCATTCACACTTGAAATGTAAGACCTGAAAATGGATGTCAAGCGTTGACATCATTTTCAGAGAGATACATCATGATAGGAATAGGAGTATTGATAAGGTTAAACAATCTTAACTTATCAATATGTCTCTTGAATTTAAAGGCTTTGAATTCAAGAATAACTTATCTCGAGTATGGCATATAGATAGGGGGAGTTAAGGTTAACTCCGTTATCAATTGATTATCATCATAAAAAAGGGGGAGATTGTTGAATCTCGGATTTTGATGATGAAGTCAATTGTCATTTGTTATCTAATCCATATGTTGAGATAAGTGTGCAGGATTAACTACGATGAAAGTAAGACATGTAGTAGGAATTGCGTCGGAGTCAAGACTATGATCACGTTAGGGGTTTAAGAGTTCGACGGTCGTAGGAGGTTCTACGGGAACAAATTTGAGAAGTCCAGGAGCTTGCCAAAGAAGCTCATTGGAACTCGCCAAGTGGATCGTCACAAGTCCAGGAGTTTGCCGGAAGTCCGCCGGAGCATCACCGAGGGTTCGTCGGATGTTCGTCGAAAGTTCACCGGAAGCTTGTTGGAAGAAGCAATTGATGCACCGAAGCAAGTTGTAGTAAAATGTCTTGAAAATATCGTAGTTAACATGATGATTAAGTTAGAAATGGGAGGTGATCCCATTAACTTAATCTTGGGGCAATTGGGCCCTTGACAGACCCAAATTGGGTCGAATGGATCAGCCCATTCGAACCCAGATTTCCTGGTCGGCAGTGGCACCGCTTGGGTCAGTGGTGGCACCGCCCAAGAGCTGAGTCTCCTAGGAAAGCTGGGCGGTGGAACCGCTTGTTGAATCTTGGATTTTGATGATGAAGTCAATTGTCATGTTTTATCTAATCCATATGTTGAGATAAGTATGCAGGATTAACTACGAAAGCTTGAAGACATAAAGCGAGTCTACCGGAATCAAGTTCGATGGGTGTTTGAGAGTCTGAAGATTCGTCGGAGATGCTGTCGGAACCAATCGAGAAGAAATTGGGGACTTGTCAGAGTTTTCGGAAGTTCGCCGAATAGATCATCGGAGGTTTGCAGAGATCACCGAGAAGGCTTGGCTACTTGCTGATTTTGCCACAAGATCGGAAGCCAGCTGGGAGTCCATCGGAAGAAATCCAAGGGCGTATCGGAAGTCCGCCGGAAGATCGCCGGAAAGCTCGCCGGAACAAGATTTGAAGTTCGTCGGTTAAAAACCTGCTTAGGATTATGTTTTTAGTTACATAGTTTGCATGTAATTAAGGTTAGGATTAAGAAATAATCCTATATCTTGATTAGGGGCCAATTAGGCCTAAAATGAAACGGGCCGGACTTAAAGCCCAACTAGTGACCAGTAAGGTCGGGCGGTGGAACCGCCATACTAGGCGGTGGCACCGCTGGACTGGGCGGTGGCACCGCCCGCCCAGTACACTATCAGTGTCAAAACTGATAGGCGGTGGCACCACTAGCTTCGGGAACCGAAGAGAATTCAAATTTTGGAGCCCAAATTTGAATCCTCTTGAGGCCTATAAATACCCCTCAATTCTCAGCAGAGATTACAACTTTTGAGAAGTAATAGAGTAAAAAAAAAGTCTTAGCAAAGCCTTAGCAAGTCTTACTTTCAAATTACTTAAGTGTTCACCTCCCTTTCTTTCTTGCTGAAATTTTGTAAGAGTGTGAACCACTAGTAAAGGTTGTAAGAGGGGTGTTTGTCCTTCTCCTTCAAAGTGATTTGCTAGTGGAAGTTGGGGGCCTCATCGAAGAAGGCTTCGCAAGTGGATGTAGGTCATTTTGACCGAACCACTTTAAATCTGCGTGTTCCTTGAATGTATGAGTTGTTATTTTTCTGCAATCATTATCTACATAGAAGCAAGTTTCTGTTCTTCACTTTACTCTAGTTACTATCGAACGAAATATCCTCACATTTTACGGAATCAGTTTCAAACCTACTAGTTTTAATCCGCCGCACTAATTCACCCCCCCCCCCCCCCTCTTAGTGCCGCTCCGATCCTAACAATTGGTATCAGAGCAAGGCTCACTCTCATATTTGGTTTAATACCCAAGAGAGATGACTTACTTCGGCATGCATGAGGGACATTCTATTATATGGCCACCTATGTTTAATGGGTCGGATTACACGTATTGGAAGACACGTATGAGAATCTTCCTCATTTCCATGGATTTCGAGCTTTGGACTATTGTTGAAAATGGATTTCAAAAATCTTCTCTTCCGATGAGCGAATGGAATGAATCGGAGAAGAAGGTTTTTGCTTTAAATGCAAAGGCTATGAATGCCTTGTTTTGTGCACTAGACAAAAATGAATTTAATTGTGTTTTAATTTGTGATTCTGCTTTTGATATTTGGAGAACTCTTGAGGTCACTCATGAGGGCACTAGCCGAGTGAAAGAGTCCAAAATCAACATTCTTGTGCACTCTTACGAACTTTTCCGAATGAAACCAAGTGAGTCCATCGGAGACATGTACACCCGTTTCACGGATGTCATCAATGGACTCAAAGCTCTTGGTAAAGATTTTTCTAACTTTGAACTAGTAAATAAAATCTTAAGATCCCTTCCTAAAAGTTGGGATCCAAAAGTTACTACCATTCAAGAGGCCAAGGACCTTAAAACATTCCCTCTTGAAGAACTTATTGGGTCTCTAATGACCTACGAAATGACATGTCAAGCTCATGACGAGCTCGAGAACCCCCTTCCAAAGAACAGGAAGGATATGACACTCAAATCACAAGAAGCCCACTTGAAAGGAACATCAAGTGATGAGGACAATGACAATGACATTACACTTTTGACTCAAAAATTTAAAAAATTTATAAGAAAGAAAAAATTTAAAAATAACACCAAAAACAAACTTGAACATAAAAAGGACCAAGTGATATGCTATGAATGCAAGAAGCCGGGACATTTCAAAAATAAATGTCCCCAAGCCAAAAAGAGAACATCAAAGAAGAAGGTGCTCAAAGCAATGTGGGATGATTCAAGCGCATCCGAAGAAGAGGAGTCCAACACTGAGCAAGTTGCTCATTACGCCCTAATGGCCATCGGAGAAGAGGTAACGAATTTAATTGATGCAGATTTATCTTATCATGAATTATTAAATGCCTTCCATAAGTTATTTGATGAATGCAAAACAATTAGTAGAAAATATAAATTGTTAAAAAAGGAGCATGATAGTCTTACTTGTAATTTTGATAAATTAAAAACTAAATATCATGATAGTTTAGCTCCATGCATAAAATGCCATGATTTAGAAACTCTCCAAAAGGAGAACTTGCTACTTAAGGACACCTTGAAGAAATTCGAGGCCGGTAGCAAGTCTTTGAACATGATCCTTACAAATAAGGGTCACGTTCCTAAAAGAAGTGGAATCGGATTTGTGAGAAGTTCTCACCAAAATCCAACCACCTTCATTAAAGGTCCTATCTTATATGTTCAACACTAAAGCAATTGCAACTTTTGTTGCAAATATGGACATAAAACTTATCAATGTCCATTCAAGAAAATTAGTCCGAACAAATTGATTTGGGTTCCTAAATGAACCATGATCAAGTCTATGCAACATGATAAACAAGTTAGATCAATTTTTGAGACACCCAAAAGCAAATGGGTACCTAAAAATAATCCCTTCTTGTAGAAACATACACCATCACAAGCTAGGAGCAAGAGATGGTTCCTTGATAGTGGATGCTCAAGGCATATGACCGAAGATCCATCCCAATTCTCCAAGCTCACTAGCATAGACGAAGGCTATGTCACCTTCGGAGACAACAACAAAGGCAAAATCATTGGCAAGGGAACCATAGGTAACAAATTAAACTTTTCTATTGATAATGTATTACTAGTTGATGGATTGAAACATAATCTCTTGAGTATTAGTCAATTATGCGATAAAGGTTATATCGTTAGATTTGAATCAAATGTGTGTATTATTGAAAAACCAAACAATAACATGACTATGATTGCATTAAAACAAAATAATGCCTACACCATCAATTTTGATGAACTAGGTAATGAAATGTGCCTCTCCGCTTTAAAAGATGATGCTTGGCTTTGCCATAGGAGATTAGACCATGCAAGTACGAGCGATTCCTAATATGAAGTTTGTTAAGGACAAAGTGTGTGATGCTTGTCAATTAGAAAAATAAATAAAAACTAGTTTTAAACCAAAAAATCAAATTAGCACCACTAGACCATTACAATTGATCCATTTGGACTTATTTGGACCAATTGACACGATAAGTCTAGGAGGAAGCAAATACGCTTTTGTAATTGTAGATGATTATACTAGATACACTTGGACCTATTTCTTAGCTCACAAAAGTGATTGTTTCAAATGTTTCTCTAAATTTTGTAAACTCACTCAAAACGAAAAAGGTTTCATGATTTCATCAATTCGGAGTGATCACGGTGGCGAATTTCAAAACCGCGATTTCCAAAATTTTTGTGAAGTTAATGGATATAACCACAACTTTTCTACTCCAAGAAACCCTCAACAAAATGGAGTAGTAGAAAGAAAAAATAGAAATCTACAAGAAATGGCAAGAACTATGTTGAATGAACATAGTCTACCCAAGTATTTTTGGGTCGAAGCCGTAAATACGACTTGCTACATCATGAATAGGGTTCTAATAAGATCATCTCTATCAAAAACTCCCTATGAAATATGGAATAATAAAACACCAAATGTTTCTTATTTTAAAGTTTTCAGTTGCAAATGCTTTATTTTAAATGAAAAGGATGCCTTAGGAAAATTTGATGCTAAATCTGATGAAGGCATCTTTCTTGGTTACTCTTCCGTTTCTAAGGCTTTTCGTGTTTTTAACAAAAGAACCTTAGTTATAGAAGAGTCTATTCATGTAATTTTTAATGAAATTTCTGAGTTAAATAAAAATAATTTTGATGATGATATTGGTTTTGAAAATTTAGATTTAAAGGAACCCCCTCCTCAAAATAGCAACTTGGATGCATCTTCTTCTAAAATCTCCTTACCCAAGGAATGGAAGTATGTAGATGCTCATCCAAAAGAGTAAATTATAGGAGATACATCATAAGGGGTTCAAACTCATTCTTCTTTCAAGAATTTTTGTGCTAATGCTGCCTTTCTCTCTCAAATCGAACCTAAATGCATTGACGAGGCCTTGAAAGATGATTCTTGGGTCATTGCAATGCAAAAGGAATTGAATCAATTTGAGAGGAATGAGATATGGAAGCTTGTTCCTCGACCTAGTGACCATTTAGTCATTGGTACTAAATGGGTCTTTAGAAACAAGCAAGACGAATGTGATATCGTGGTTAGAAACAAGGCTAGATTAGTGGCCAAAGGTTTCAACTAAGAAGAAGGTATCGACTACGAAGAAACCTTCGCTCCTGTGGCAAGATTAGAAGCTATAAAATGCTCCTTGCCTATGCTAGTAATAATAATTTTAAGTTATTTCAAATGGATGTTAAAAGCACTTTTCTTAATGGCTTTATTTCCGAAGAAGTTTATGTTGAACAACCTCCTGGATTTGAAAATAATAGCTTCACTAATCATTTGTTTAAATTAACTAAAGCTCTCTATGGTTTAAAACAAGCCCCAAGGGCTTGGTATGAGAAACTTAGTTCTTTTCTTATTAAAAATAATTTCACAAAAGGCAAGATTGATACTATATTGTTTATCAAAAATTTTGAAAATAATTTTCTCATTGTTCAGATTTATGTTAATGATATTATCTTTGGTTCTACAAACGAATCTCTTTATGAATCTTTTGCTAAAACCATGAGTCTTGAATTTGAAATGAGTTTGATGGGAGAATTAACCTTTTTCTTAGGCTTACAAATTAAACAATTAAGAAATGACATCTTTATTAGTCAAACTAAATATGCTTTAGATTTGCTAAAAAGATTTAATATGGAAAGCTCAAAAGCTATTAACACTCATATGAGCACCTCTACTAAGTTAGAAGTTGATGAAAATGGAGAAATCTTCGATCAAAAAACTTATAAGGGTATGATAGGAAGTTTACTTTACCTCACTACAACTAGACCAGATATTATGTTTAGTGTAGGACTTTGTGCTAGGTTTCAATCGAATCCTAAGATATCTCATCTCAAAGAGGTTAAAAGAATACTTAGATATCTTAAAGGTACCATAAATCTAGGATTATGGTATCCAAAAACCAAGAAGTTTGAGTTAATTGCTTATGCTGATGCAGATTTTACTGGGTGTAGATTAGATAGAAAAAGCACATCAGGAACATGTCAATTTTTGGGACATGCTCTTGTTTCCTGGTCAGCTAAGAAACAAAACTCGGTTGCACTATCAACAACCGAAGCTGAGTATATTGCAGCTAGTGCGTACTGTACACAAGTTGTGTGGATGAAAAACACCTTAGAAGATTATAAAGTTCATCTTAAAAATATTCCCATTAAATATGATAACACAAGTGCTATATGTTTAACAAAGAATCCCATTCAACACTCAAGAACAAAACATATTGATATTAGACATCACTTTATACGAGATCATGTCACTAATCATGATGTAGTTATAGAGTTCATTGATACTAAAAATCAACTAGCTGATATTTTTACAAATCCTTTAAGTGAAGAACAATTTGATTTCATTAGAAGAGAATTAGGAATGTTAATGTATACGAATACTTGAACTCATTAAATTTATTTTTCGGACTTTCTTGATTCAATGATCAAATCACTTAATTGCTATGATGATTTTACATGATTACATGCCTTAACAACATATTGGAAATTATGTGTTTTGGATATAAAAATTTCCATGATAATAAGCATGTTTTATCTTCATGATTGTATTGAAAAATCTATAGCAAAACCTTGTCCGAATGCATGAAAGTGTTCAATTTTATTTTCAGATTTTCTTGATACCTTATTCTCTTCCAAACTTAATGTAGCTTTCATAAGCATATGTCATATCGAGTTTGATTCATATCATTGATTTTTGACATATGGAATCAATTAGCAAATGCATCTCTCATAGGCTTATAATGTGAAAAATATTTTCGAGAAATGGATTTGATAAAATGATTCCTTCTTATAATTTCCTTCTTGAAAAAGGAAGATTTTTTACTTGTAAGTATATTGATTCACATACATATCTTGATCCTTATAAAAGTGATGCGTGATTTAATATCTTATCAATTTTAACTTCATTCGAGTAAACTCACAAATGGTTTTTCTCCTTCATGCAAAAAGATAATAACAAATAAAAAGGAAGAAGTATCCAAAGCTATCTCCATGTCATGCTTTCCTTGAAATGTTTGTCTAATTGGTATCCTATCACTCATTGTTGAAAAATGACATGAACCTAGTTATGACATGAATCATTACCACACTTATGTTTAAATTTTACTTATATCGTTATCCTTTTTGTTGATGACAAAGGGGGAGAAATATATGAATTGATGCTATGAGTGTCATATTTGAATTTGAATTATGTTAAAGAAGCTTGCATCGAAATATATGGTAAATTGATAATAGAAATGCTATGATTGCTAAACACTTGAAATATTTGCATTATGTTAAGATATTAAGAACTTGCATCGCAATTTTACATGTTGATATCTTACCATATGATGAATTGCTACCATTACTATCATTCACATTTGAAATGTAAAGCTTGAAAATGGATGTCAAGCCTTAACATCATTTTCAGAGAGATACATCATGATAGGAATCATGATGGGAGTATTGATAACGTTAAACGATCTTAACTTATCAATATGTCTCTTGAATTCAAAGGTTTTGAATTCAAGAATGACTTATCTCGAGTATGACATATAGATAGGGGGAGTTAAGGTTAACTCCGTTATCAATTGATTGTCATCATCAAAAAGGGGGAGATTGTTGAATCTTGGATTTTAATGATGAAGTCAATTGTCATGTTTTATCTAATCCATATGTTGAGATAAGTATGCAGGATTAACTACGAAAGCTTGAAGACATAAAGCGAGTCTACCGAAATCAAGTTCGATGGGTGTTTGAGAGTCCGAAGATTCGTCGGAGATGCTGTCGGAACCAATCGAGAAGAAATCGGGGACTTGTCGGAGTTTTTGGAAGTCCGCCGAAGAGATCATCGGAGGTTCACAGAGATCACTGAGAAGGTTTGGCTACTCGCTGATTTCGCCACAAGATCGGGAGCCAGCTGGGAGTCCGTTGGAAGATCGCCGGAAAGCTCTTCGGAACAAGACTTGAAGTTCGCCGGTTAAAAACTTGCTTAGGATTTTATTTTTAGTTACGTAGTTTGCATGTAATTAAGGTTAGGATTAAGAAATAATCCTATATCTTGATTAGGGGCCAACTGGGCCCAAAATGAAACCTGGTTTGGGCCGGACTTAAAGCCCAACCAGTGACTAGTAAGGTCGGGCGGTGGAACCACCATACTGAGCGGTGGCATCGCCCAGCACCCGAAGAGCCAAGCGGTGGCATCGCCGGTCTAGGCGGTGGCACCGCCCAGTACACTGTAAGTGTCAGAACTGACAAGCGGTGGCACCGCCACTAACAGGCGGTAGCACCGCTAGCTTCGGGAACCGAAGAGAATTGAAATTTTGGAGCCCAAATTTGAATCCTCTTGAGGCCTATAAATACCCCTCAATTCTCCGCAGAGATTACAACTTTTGAGAAGCAATAGAGTAAAAAAAAAGTCTTAGCAAAGCCTTAGCAAGTCTTACTTTCAAATTGCTTGAGTGTTCACCTCCCTTTCTTTCTTACTGAAATTTTGTAAGAGTGTGAACCACTTATAAAGGTTGTAAGAGAGGTGTTTGTCCTTTCCTTTCAAAGTGATTTGCTAGTGGAAGTTGGGGGTCTCATCGAAGAAGGCTTCGCAAGTGGATGTAGGTCATTTTGACCGAACCACTTTAAATCTGCGTGTTCTTTGAATGTATGAGTTGTTATTTTTCTGCAATCATTATCTACATAGAAGCAAGATTTTGTTCTTCACTTTACTCTAGTTACTATCGAACGAAATATCCTCGCATTTTACGGAATCAGTTTCAAACCTACTAGTTTTAATCCGCTGCACTAATTCACCCCCCCCTCTTAGTGCCGCTCCGATCCTAACATCGCCCATGTTAGGCGGTGGCACCACCTGGGCTTAGTCTCCGAGTGAGGCTGGGTAGTGGTACCGCCCCTGTCAAGCGATGGTACCGCCAGAGCTCTGTCAGGCGGTGGTACCGCCAAGACCCCGAAAATTCGGGATATGATATTTTTGAGCTCTAAATTCAAACCAGTTTAGGGCCTATATATACCCCACCCTTTCCTACATGAAAGGGCACCGAAAGCTTGATCTTACTCTGTGATTTTTAGAGCTCAAAAGTGTTGTAAAGGGCAAAAGTTCTTCTCCCTCTTTTCTTCCAAGTTTTGATCATTCAAGAGAGGAGTGAAAAATCTATAAGGGTTGTCTCCTAAGCCCGTCAAAAGGAGTGAAATTGTAAAAGGGTGGTTGGCCTTCGCCTATTGAAGGAAAGCCTCTAGTGGACGTCGGTGACCTCATTGGAGGAGAAAGCCAAAAGTGGATGTAGGTCAAGATTGATCGAACCACTGTAAATCTCGATTTGCATTTACATTTTGTTCTCTATCTTAACTGCAACTACCTCCATAGCTTTATTTTAACTACACTTCACTTGATCTTAAGTTAAAGTAATTTCCAAATCGGCTTTCATACCAAAATTGTTTTTATCGTACGAACGCAGTTTTAAATCGTCGAAAGTTTTCCGCTGCACTAATTCACCCTCCCCCTCTTAGTGCTCTTGATCCTAACACAAAGATCATGAAGGATTAAGCCATGAATACTAAATGACATGATTTATCTTGATAAATTTCCCTTTTAGTAAATAATAAAAAGAAACATATGGATAGTAGATCAAAAATAAGATTGTGATTCATAGAAAAATTTCAAGTATTAATATCGAGAATTCAAAATTATGATATCGATAAAGACATTTCTATAGCAAAAAGTATCATGAGAGAAGACATAAAGGATTTCGATTCATGTATAATATCTCTCAATTCATTATGAATCATAAAAAATATAATTTCAAAAAATCATGATTCATTTGGATAGTAGATCAAAAGAAACATTGAGGATAAAAGATCTCAAATCATATAGGATAAATCTCATGTTATAAATGTCGAGAAATCAAGATAAAAATTATGGTTAGATGAAACTCATCCAAATTCAAATCAATAAATCATCAAAATCACTTTCAAGAGATTCAAAATAACTTTATCAATCTCTTAGTGAAAAATCGATAAGATAGAGAAAAAAAAGTTTTCAAGAAAAATGCTTTCCTCTTTTTAGTTGTTTCAATTTATGTGTGATTTATTTCATAGAAGCATGTCTTTTTCATTTATGTCAAATAAAAATATGCATTAACATTTAAAACTAAAAAAGAACTTTCATTATGGCAAAGATCGATAATCCATAAATCACAATAATCATCATGCATAATTTCAAAATATAAAACCATTAAACATGATTTCAAATTATCATTACATTATTTCACCAAGCATGATTTCATAAAATATTTTTAATCAAAATTATTTTGTTTGTTGTAGTAATGTATTTTCTTTCTTTTTATGAATGATTCAATCATATCATGAGATATATAAATCATAAATACAAAGGAGTTATGTTATGAGAGATATGATATCATAAGTGTAACTTGTAATTTCAAAACATAAGATTTCAAATCATTATGCATCATTAAATCTACAAAATTATCATTTTCAATTAAAATGATTAAGTGAATCTAACTTGTCATACTTATTGCTAGGAGTTAATGTGCAATTATTATGCACAATTGTTTTTATTTTTCAAAATCACTAGAAAGATAAGCATGATAATTTTTTTTATTTACTAACTAATTGGAAAATAACTCATGAAAAGCATCATGTAATTTCAAATAAAGTAAAGAAGTTTTGGTTATCTCATTGTCGAAAGCCGTTAAGGTGTAGTTTGCCACCTTGCCTTTGTTGGTTTATTCTTCATCTTCGAATGAACTTGATTCGTCCCAAGCCACCTTGAGTGTTTTCTTCTTCTTTTATGGCTTCTTCTTTTTAGGTTCATTTTTATTCTTTGATTCTTGTTTTAAGAATTTTTTAAGCTTTATTGTGAGGAGTTCAAGGTCATCATCATCATCACTTGAGTCATCACTCAAGTGGTATTCTATTGTTTGAAGTATCAAATCCTTCCTATTCTTTGGAAGGTTGTTCTCATGTTCATTCAGTTCATTATCTACCTTTTATGTTATTTCATAGGTCATTGATGACCCGATAAGTTCTTCAAAAGCAAGGTTGTTTAGGCATTTGGCTTCTTATATTACCATTATTTTATGATCCTAACTTTTTAGAAGAGATCTTAATATCTTATTTGTAAGCTCAAAATTCGAAAAACATTTGCCAATAGCTTTTAAACTATTGACAACATCTGTGAAATGGGTGTACATGTCAATAATAGTTTCACTTGGCTTTATTTGAAACAATTCAAAATCATGTATCAAAAGATTTACTTTAGAATCTTTTACTCTACTCATGCCTTCATGTGTGGTTTCAAGAGTCTACCAAATATCGAAAGCGGTTTCACAAATAGATACTCGATTGAACTTATTTTTATCTAAGATGCAAAACAAGGCATTCACAGCCTTGGCATTTAAAGAGAAAGTCTTTTTCTTCAATTCATTCCAATCGTATATTGGAAGAGAAGATTTTTGAAATTTATTTTCATTAATATTCCATAAATTTAAATCCAAAGAAAGTAAGAAAATTCTCATTCGAGTTTTCCAATATGTATAGTCCATCCCATTGAATATGGGAGGACAAATGAGAGAGTGACCCTTTTGAAAGCTAGAAGGAGTCATTTCTCTTATGTGTTAAACCAAATGAGAAAAATCGTAACTCTGATACCAACTATTAGGAATGAGTTGACACTAAGAGGGGAGGGTAAATTAGTGCAATGGATAAAATCATCATTGGTTCAAATATCTTCGTTTCAATTAAACCCATTTTGGAAAGATATTAAACTTTGAAAGCATTAATAAGAGTGTAATGAGAAAGTAAAGCAAGTAAGGAAGTTTGTAGTAAGGTAAATTGCACAAATAGAAATGCAAACTAGATTTTATAGTGGTTCGGTCGTCGTGACTTATATCCACTCCGTCGATTCCTTTTCCGTCGAGGCCACCAGTATCCACTAACGGTCTTCCTTCAATAGGTAAAGACCAACCACCTTCTTACA
This sequence comes from Musa balbisiana, assembly GCA_004837865.1. Classification (NCBI taxonomy): domain Eukaryota; kingdom Viridiplantae; phylum Streptophyta; class Magnoliopsida; order Zingiberales; family Musaceae; genus Musa; species Musa balbisiana. Next base: position 19,554,874 of record CM017196.1, on the reverse strand, counting down.
ACTCTATTCTCCTTTTGACAGGTTCAGGAGAGAACCTTTACAACCCCTTTTTACAATGGATCTCTCACACTCTCCCTTAGAATGGTCTCTAAACTTTAGGAGGAGGGACTCTATACTTTACAAGGGTTTTTAGCTTTAGAAATATAGAGTTTTTTATCACTTATTTTACTTCTCTATGCAGAAATAGCTGGGGTATTTATAGACCCCAAATTACTTCAAAACTTAAAGCCAAAATTCAAATCCCTGATATTTCGAGGTACGAGCGGTACCACCGCCCAATCTGGTAATACTACCACTTAGGAGATGCCCAAACTAGTGGTACTACTGCCTAATAGTCTAAAAGAATGAGTCTAGGTGGTACTACCACCTGACACAGTCTCGGAGACTATGCCATAACGGTTTCACCTGTTTGGGTCACTATTTGAGCCTTTCACTTGGCCCAACACTATAATATCTCTCATTTTTGAAAATTTTATAAGGGTCTATTTGTAATATAGGGACCTAAATATAAATATTAGAAATATGATATGATTTGTGAAAGATTCATATTAGGTTTAATAAAATAATGGTCGATATATGTCACTAGCTAATTTAAGGTTGGTGCCAAGGAGGAAAACTTAAGAGTTGTAGCCAACGTGGGTTTGAGAAGAGAAGGGAAGAGGAATTGAAGTATAAGAGAAAGAAAAAGCTTTGTTTTGGCTTGAGATTTTGCATCAATTCCACATATTTGGGGCTCAAATTTTTCTAAGACAAGTATTCTAATCCCTTCTTATATAAATCTTGATCCTTGATTTCATCTTAATTTTAAAAACTTTAGAAGATTTTGGCTTCATATTTGATATTTCTATCATTTAGGAATAAAACTGTGAATCTGGAATGTTTCGAGATTTGACCTTTCTATAGTTTTTTAGCCATAACATTCTTCACAAATTCTTGATTTTGGAAAAACCAAATGCATCCAAAATAAGATTAATAAATTTGGAGTCTATTTACTTATCGAAACTGTTATTTCAATTGACCCTATGAAATCTGTGAAACATAGACTATTAGTTTTGACCTTTTAGTACTATCTTACTTATAACTCTTTGTTGAAAATTTTGATTTATGTGAAACATGATTTATAAAAACTAAACTCATAAACCTTTCTGTGCATATCTGATTTGAATGATTTGGAGCATAAATACCTATTGAATCATCTATTCTAATTAACTCTATGAATTCTACAAAATAGAGATAATGTTCTATGACCTTTGGTTACTAAATTATTTATAACTCCTTGTTAGAAACTCCTATTCATACAAAACTTGAGTTATCTAAACCTATATTGATACATCTTTCGAATGACACTAATTTTGAGTAATTTAGAGCATAAATGGTTATCCAAATAATTCATGTAATGTGCCTCTCAAATTCTGTCAGAATCAAGCTTTGATCCAATTCGCCTATTTTTGTTTCAAATCTTTGGAAATTGATTTCAGCTAAAATCCTCACTTAAGTTGAGCTTTACATTATTGCTTTGAATTCATATATACTTGTGTCCTACGAGTATTTGCATACCTTGATCTGTTATATAAACTTCATGTTTGTATCATAATATTTCGTATAGGCACATGCATTTTGTTATTCCACATGTGTTTTCGATATGTGCCAACTTTATTGTTCACAATGCCCTTTTATACTCTGGTGTTCGTGGGATTATTGGGATCTTTGCTAGAAATAGTAAAGGGATTATATGGACCTTGCTAGAAATGGTAAAGGGATTATCTAGACCTTTGCTAGAAATGGTAAAGGGTATGTGCTTAGAGCCCGCGATGCTCTAGATTATGTTTGGTGGTCATTCAGAAATGGATGGACAATATTATGTTATGATCCTGCTTCACCTTCTATTTGCTTAATATGATATCCAAAGCTTTAGTTATATGCTTCTATCTATTCTTTGGTGTCATTCAGAAATGGATGGACAATATTATGTTATGATCCTGCTTCACCTTCTATTTGCTTAATATGATATCCAAAGCTTAGTTATATGCTTCTATCTATTCTTTGGAAAAGAATAAAATATATGCAACATCATATGCGATGTTTGAGTTTTTGTTTTATATTTGTTCCTTGATATATTCGAAATGTTTCATTTGTTATTGATATGCTTCAAAACAT
>CM017196.1:19532717-19545217 GCA_004837865.1 Musa balbisiana | reverse complement strand
CATAGTACCATAGAAGTTCGTGAATTTAAGGCAAGCTATGATTTCGCCAAAGTAGATCTCATTAGTTGGGTTAGACAAGAGAGATATCAACATCTGTCCTGCCCATTGAAGCATTCGTGATTACAGCTTATTTGCTTTGGTGGCAAAGAGAAGGATGTCTTTGGGGGGGGGGGGGGGGGAGGGGGGGTTGTGGGGGGGGCGGCGGGGCGCCCGTGGCCGCGCATCTTCCGCTTTCCTGACACCTCAGAGTAATTATATCATGGTATATCGGTATCAATCAGCATAAATTCCATCGATAAAATATTCGAAGTACCTCTCTCACATATGTGGGATATAAGGACAACCGATGTGCATAATCGATGCAGATGATACTTACTTTGATTTTCTCTATACCAGAAACCTATTTTGCAGTTAAGTTGAAAAAGAAATGAAATATTTGCTTTCTTGACTGCCCCCCGAGTCCCAATGCTATGGCCATATATGAAACAAAAAGCTATTTAAGTGGCTTCGTGTACCTTCACTAAAAATGAATGAGAGAAACCTTCACTAAAAATGAAATGGCAGCGTCTGCTTAACCACCTTTTTTTGCACTTTGCTGACTTAATTGCTGTTGAAACCAAGAATTAATTTTTTTGTGTTGGTCTACGCTATTGGACAAACCCAGAGATATCAGATCAAGGAATCTGGACACGACGCATATATTTTAAAGAAAAACGATACAAACAATATATACTGATATTTGTGCTAGTGGCAACAACAACATGGATACTACTGACATAGTGAAAGCTTCACGGTGGACATAAAGCGATGACAATCGTCCTGTTAGATTAGTTTCACATCTCTCACTTGTGAATAGACTTGATACATGGACTCATTTGCAAGTTGGTGATACATTTAGACATGACAGAACTTGGTTTCAGACTTCAATCTACCCTAACGCTACGATCCGTCCCTTGAACCCTTGACCAATAGTTAGAGGAGAGAGCATGATTCATGTCGGGAGATCAAGGTGCCATAGTACCGTAGAAGTTCATGAATTTAAGGCAAGCTATGATGTTGCCAAAGTAGATCTTATTAGTTGAGTTAGACAGGAGAGATATGAGCTGCATCTGTTCTGCCCATGGAAGCATTTGTGATTACAGCTTATTTGCTTTGGTGGCGTATACAGAGGGGAAATTAAAAGATAAGGATGTCTGGGGGGCGCGCATCTTCCGCTTTTCTGGCACCTCAGAGTAATTAGGTCATGGTATATGTCAGTATCAATCAGCATAAATTCCATCGATAAAATATTCCAAGTACCTCTCTCACAAATGTGGGATATAAGGACAACCGATATGCATAATCGATGCAGATGATACTTAATATGTTATTCTCTATACCAGAAACCTATTTTCCTGTTAAGTCGAAAAAGAAATGAAATATTTGCTATGGCCATATATGAAACAATGCTATTCAACTAACTGGCTTCGTTTACTTTCTTGGGTGGACTCAAGATGGATGTGAGAGAAACCTTCACTAAAAATGGCAGCATCCGCTTCGCCACCTTTTTTGCACTTTGCTGGCTTAATTGCTGCTGAAACCAAGAACAAAATTTCATGTGCTGGTCTATGTTATTATTGGATAAACCCAGAGATATCAGATCAAGTAATCTGGACACTATGCATATATTTTAAAGAAAAACGATACAACAAATATATACCGATATTTGTGCTAATGGCAACAACAACACGGATACTTCTGACATAGCGAAAGCATCATGGTGGGCATAAAGCGATCGCAATCGTCCTGTTAGATTGGTTTCACATCTCTCTCTTGTGACCCGAAGCTTCCTCACCTAGTTGCATCCCTGAAAGCATGAACCCATACGAGGACAAAAGGAAGATAAGCCTATGGAAGACAGCTCGGACGGCACATCCATTCAATTTTTACTGTATTCAGCAAGCAAACTGACAGTGTATCCCGAAAAACAGTTCAGGTTTGATAACCTTGAGATAGTCTAATTTCATCTGTCATCCTACGGAAAGCACACTCGGGAGATATTTCCGTCCGGAATGCATTCAGCCTCACCATGTCACGGTGACCGAGTCAGGTGGTGTCCCCATGAAAACAAAACCATATGTCGAGTCAACACCCTTTCAAAGTAGAACAGCTTGCCACCCTCGCCTGCTGCGATCCTTCTTCCACAGCATCGGTGGACTAGTACACACACTCCATATTGCATCCACCAACCTTCATCCCAAGTGATATGTACAGCGAGTAGCAGTATACCGAATTTACCCAACTTCCGTGACATCTCACTTTCCACAATCCTTTTTCGATTATTTAATTTGGTGTCGCCGTACCACTGCGCATGAGTTTGGTCAACAATATCAATTGGTCCATTTACGCATTGCTCGTACATGTCGTATCTCTTTTCCACCCTTATATAGATGACGTCCGGTCTCCCATGGTTTACAAGACAAAGGAGAGGTGAAATTGTAAGCAATACTTGAGTTCCTTGCTATCTCTCAGCTACGCAGCACAAGTCAAGGAAATGGCGACCGAGAAGGAAGTGTCGGGTGGTTTAGGTTTAGAATGGAGAGTGACAGTCCCCCAAGGGTCGTCGGTGAAGATGGAACCCGAGCCGAGCTGGATTTCCAGGACTTGGAATCGGCTGGTCGAGTTGGGATCAAAGTTGAGATCGAAGGTGTCGACGTTTGGGAAGAAGGTTTGGAAGATTGGTGCAGATAGTCCGAGGAAGGTCATACATGGTGCCAAAGTAGGAGCTGCGCTCACTCTAGTGTCACTCTTTTATTATCTTAGGCCCTTGTACAATGGATTCGGGAGTTCAGCTATGTGGGCTGTGATGACTGTCGTCGTGGTCTTCGAGTACACTGTTGGTAAGTACATAGATGTACATTTGTTTTTCTCTTTTCTCTTAATTGTTTTTATCCATAGAAAATATAAGAATTTAAAAAGTCAGATCTGGCATCATAATAAGAGTAATTACGATATGAATGATCACCTCGCATTAGTATGTTGCTTTTTGGTGCAGGACCATCCTTCTCTAATGTATTGACAAAAATTATCTCAGCACTGAAGTGCTAGAACACTGAAGTTCTACTGAAGTTCTATAGAATGTATTGTTAAGAACATCATTACAAGGTTTCCAAGTTCTGAAGCTAGCTAGGAGCCCCTTGGGACTCCACCTATTTTAGTTCTACATCCCTAGCTAAGTCCATTGATGACCTGGCAAACACGTTCTTTAGCTACCCCACTATACAGTCTCTACCTCGTTGAGCTGTTCAGTTCTAATAAGGTTGTGCCTTAGAAAGTGACGATATGCACACTCCACTTGAATAGACAAATGTGATCTAGTGGACGCATTGTGCTTCCACTTTTTCCAGTGGACGCAACTTGCTTACGAAAAAGAGTTGCACGGGCAGGCACTAAGAGCACTATGTATATGACAGAAAAGCCACGGTACTTGAAAAGTGACAAAGTTGGCATTGACATGGATGCAGGTGGGTGCTTGTACAAAGGAATCAACAGAGCAATAGCAACACTCAGCGCCGGCGGTCTTGCAGTTGGCATCGACTGGGTTGCAAGCAAATCCGGAGAAAAGTGGGAACCAGTAATTCTGAGCGCGTCCGTCTTCCTGCTAGGTATGAAACTTCACCTAGAATCACCATTCTCTATCATTTTATCCCAGCTAAATAAATGCATAATACTGTCCTCCTCCTTTGCTGCACAAACACAGCTTCAGCTGCAACATTTTCCCGGTTCTTGCCGACAGTGAAAGCTCGGTTTGATTATGGTGTTACCATCTTTATCCTCACCTTCAGCTTGGTAGCAGTTTCCGGCTACCGCGTAGATGAACTGATTAATTTAGCAGTGCAACGCATAGCGACCATCGCCATTGGTATCGCTATAGCTCTTTCCATTTGCATACTTGTTTACCCTGTTTGGTCCGGCCAAGAGCTTCACCTCCTCGTTTCCCGCAACATGGAGAAGCTCGCTGATTCCTTAGAGGGTATGTTCTTTCTGTCTGAAACCCTAGAACATGCATGTGGAAGAATCTATCACGTACAATCGATATCCATTTGATCTGTAAGGGGAAATGGATCATTCCTCACCTCCAAGTCATGCACAGGTTGCGTAGAGGATTACTTCATGAATAGCGAGATCACGGATGCGAAAGAATCATCAGCTACTCGGTCGGAGGGCTACAAGTGTGTCCTAAACTCAAAAGCATCTGAAGATTCACAGGCAAATTTAGCGAGATGGGAACCTGCACATGGTCGCTTTGGATTTAGACATCCATGGAAACAGTATCTCAAGGTCGCAGCTGCACTGAGGAACTGTGCTTACTGCGTAGAGGCCCTCCACGGCTGCATCAATTCAGAAGCTAAGGTAATGTTGTGACCCGAAATAACCACTCAAGCTAGATAGAATCACAAGATATATGATCTAAGATTTGAACTGATCGATGTCAGGCTCCTGAATGTATGAAGAAACATCTGAGAGATGCTTGCATGAAACTGAGCTCGGACTCATCCAAGGTCCTAAAGGAGTTGTCGAGCTCCATCAAGCTGATGAAAAGGTCTAAATCCATTGATGCGTTGGTTGGAGAGATGAAGAATGCGGTGCACGAGCTCCAAAATAGTTTCGCATCGCTTCCCAACCACCAAACGCAAACAACAGCCTCGAGCCCAATTGAATCAACCGAAGGGAAGAAGAACAGCAACATCTCAATTGCAGATGGAGTGGCCCTAATGGAAGCCATGCCTCTCATGACGATAGCATCGTTGCTTATTGAGATATCAGCGAGGATCCAAGGGGTCGTCGATGCTGTCGGCACGCTAGCAACCCTTGCACGCTTTGAAGGCATCCGTAATGAGAAGTCCTCCTCGAAAGTACAAGCTGAAGAACAAGAAGACAAAGCCCTTCAAGAGGTTTGAACCTAATTGGTGTGAAAATGTCGGACGAGTCTATCTTATATGGGAAGGAACTGTTGTAGACATCGAGTTATTAGTTGACATTCATACGTATCAAATGCTATTCTTATTTTGTCTATACGCGGTAGGAAATGAAATTAAATGGATGTTAAACTATATAAAACGTGCCCATCAGTTCAGCCTCGTACTTTGTTAATGTTGCATGAAATTTTAGCTCTATCGCATGCCTTTCTTTTAACATGGAGACTTGACGTGTTTTAAGCCCCTTAATTCACTTACGCATTATAGCTTTGTTCAGTGGGAGCTAAGAACCAACGAGGTAAGTGCTAAATCCCTAATTCACCAGCTGGTCTTTTGTTTCTTTAAAGCAGGATATACTAGCTCTATCACATAATTACAAAAAGAGTTGTTGTTAAGTAATAGCACAAAAGACATACCAACTGAGAGGGCTAGTTCTCTCTCCGAAAAAGCCATAGTCTTGTAGGTTTGTTTCCTTCTTTATATATGTATATGTATATATATATGTATATGTATATATATATATATATGTATATATGTATATACATATATATATATATATATATATATTTATTTATTTATTTATATAAATGATCAAGATCTCACATATATCAAATATTTTTAATCAAGTTTTCCAAAAATTAGGGAATGATTTGAGAGTACACAAACCAGCTAGCATCGGGGAGTACAATTTGGCATGTATCAACTTGATACCATATTGTGCAACAATCTTGAGATTATCTTGCATCGTAAAATCTTCACAGTAGAGGACATGTTAGGATTGGAGCGGCACTAAGAGGGGGGGGTGAATTAGTGCAGCGGTAAAAACTACGTCGATTTCTGAAATTTCTTTGTATGTTGAAAATCGATTTCGGAAATATGGTTAGATTGAAAGCGTAGGGAAAAGTATTGAAGGCAGTAAGCTACTGAAGGGGTTTGCAGTAGGGTAATAGCAGGAAGTAAATGCAAACCAGAGAAGACGGTAGTTTATAGTGGTTCGGTCAATCGTGACCTACATCCACTCCTCCGATTCCTCTTCTGTCGAGGCCACCGGCATCCACTAACGATCTTCCTTTACTAGGTGAAGATCAACCTCCTTCTTACACCCCTCTTACAACCTCTTACAAGTGGTTCACCCTTTTACAAAGATTCCAATGGAAAGAAAGGAGGTGAACACTCAAGCTATTGAAAACAAGACTTTTCCTAAAGATATTCTCAACTTCTAGCTTCTCAAAAGGTTGTTATCTCAGCTAAGAATAGAGGGGTATTTATAGGCCTCAAGAGGATTCAAATTTGGGCTCCAAAATTTGAATTCTCTTCGGTTCCCGAAGCTAGCGGTGCCACCGCCTGTCAGTGGCGGTGCCATCGCCTGTCAGTTCTGACATTGACAGTGTACTGGGCGGTGCCACCGCCCAGTCCAACGGTGCCACCGCCTGGCTCTCGGGTGCTGGGCGGTGCCACCGCCTGGCTCTCGGGTGCTGGGCGGTGCCACTGCCCAGACCGGCGGTGCCACCGCCTGGCTATTTCAGCTCACTGGTTGGGCTCCAAACTTGGCCCAAACTAGTCCGAACTCGGGCCCAATTGGCCCCTACTTGGGTTATAAAATTAACACCTAATCCTAACCCTAATTAATGTGCTAACTACGAATTTAAAGACATTTCCTAAGCTATTACAAAGTCCGCAAGTCAAGACTTCTTCCGGCGAGCTTCCGGCGAACTTTCGGCGGTCTTCCGAAAAACTCTCGGAAACCATTCTGCGGACTCCCGATAAGCTCCGAGACTTCACGATTTGATCTTGGCGAGTTTCGACGAGCTTCTTCGGCAAGCTACGATCTTTCTCGGTGAGCTCCGCGAACTTCCGACGAACCTTTCTGCGAGCTTCCGAAAAACCCTTCGGCAAGCTCCCTACTCATTCTCGGCTAGTTCCGACAGCATTCCCGATGAACCTTCGGACTTCCGTCGAACTCTCGAACTCCCAACGAATCCTTCGCGCTTGACTCCGACACTTTGTTTCGCTTTATGTCTTCATCGTTATCGTAGTTAATCCTGCACACACAAGCCAAAACTCTACTCCGATCTAGACAATTATTACAACGCGAATTGACATTCTGTTGCCCGACACGTCATTGGTTGGCGCTTCGTCTGATTCTTCAGCGCATCGTCCACTCTTGCGGCTTGTTGCCCAATCGGCGTTTGACCTCCGCAACCCCGATATCCTTGGTGCAATTCCACTCTCCTTGGCCCGATGCCCGACGTCCGAAGCGTTCTACCGTCCAATATCCTATATGATCTCCTCCGACGCAATGTCAATTCCTTCTGCGTCAACTGTCTAATCCTGATCGAGTAGACTTGCATCACTCAAAATGCAGTTAAACATCTAAACACAATCAATTAGTTTCATCATCAAAATCCGAGATTCAACAATCTCCCCCTTTTTGATGATGACAACTAATTAATGACTACCGGAGTTAACCTTAACTCTCCGGAGTTTAAACAAACTCCCCCTATCAGTATGCCATTGATAGAACACTTGGATTATCCCAAATCCAAGCAACATTCATCACATGTTATGAAAAACATTTAAACCATCATGTAAATATATAAAATATTCAATTCAATGCATGAAGTCATCAATATACTTCTCCCCCTATGTCATCAACAAAAAGGAGAAGTAGCTCTAGCTATTTTAAAAGATATTCAAGTTTTTGTAACGTGAAGCTAGATTTTCATCACAACATATAAGCACAAAAGCATAGTAAGATTCTTAAGTTCAATTATGGCAATTCAACACTTGCTTCTTGTGCAAGATTGCACTTTGCTTTTCTTTGCATGTTCTAACTAGCAAAAGCTTTCTTTTCTTTGTTTTGTCGAAAAGTAGGGAAGAGTACAAGCTAGCCAGCATTTGCCTTGAGCTAGTAATCTTTCTCCCCCTATGTCATTGTCGAAAAGAAGGAGAGGAACCAATGATTTAGACTTTTACATAAATTATGAATTTGTATCAATCAATATTTCAATCATCACATGATACATACAAGACAAAAATGCAAAGAAATCATGTCATGAAAGACATCAATTGTTAAAAATAGTCTCAAAAATTCAATTTGCGATACATGTGATACATTGCGATACTAAAAATTTAATGCGATGCTTTTAAGGATATCAACCTATTTTTGATACAAAGCATGGCAAGAGCAATTATATTACAAGTTTTCTAAGTTTTACAATTTTTGCTTCTTTTGATATAGCAATTCTTTGCTTCTCTACAAGCTAGCAACTTTTATGATATGCAAGTTTACTACATACAAGCTAGCAAATTTTACAATATTTTTAGAACATGCAAGCTAGTAGTTTTGAGATGTTCAAGAAAGCAACCCTTGCTTCTTAAAATATACAAGTTTGCTAGATGTGCACGTTAGCATGTTTTGCTTATGAGATAGGCAAGATAGTGATGTTCAAAAAGACAACTTTTGCTTCTTGAAATAAGCAAGTTAGCAATCTTTGCTACTTAAGATAGGCAAGCTAGCAATCAAGTTTTTGCATCTTCTTAACTTAGGCAAGCTAGCAATCAAGTTTTGCATCTTCTTAACTTGTGCAAATTAACTATCTCCCCCTTTGTCATTGTCAAAAAGAAGGAAAGATTCAAGTCATGAATATCAAAATAATAATTTTATCATGAATATTTCATCATTGCGTGCATCATTATTGCATGCATAATACCAAATCATCATATAAACTTATCATTATATGCATGATTCCAAATCATCATTCATATCATTTCAATCATTGTTTTAATCATCACTATAACTCATCATGCACAAAATGTAAAATCATCTAACATGATACAAATATTTATTTTCAAAATATTTATCACTGTTTTCATGTATGATAATAAAGTATTCATGATACCGAAATTAAGTCAACAATGATTCATTTTATCAAATCTCTTCTTTTTATAAATAACAAAAATTGTAGGTATACAAAGAAGAGATTGTGATTAAAAAAATCAAGTAGTAAATCCAAGAAGTTAAAATCATAATTCGAATACAAACTTATTCAAATTCAAATCGTCAAATTCATCAAAATCTCAACATTAATTTCAAGAGATTCAAAATGGTATACATAAATTTATCATAAAGTAAATTAATTTTCAATCATCACACAAGGCATTTAAAGAATTTTTGAAACATAAGAGAATGATTAATTTAAGCATGCAATGTTTTAATCAAATTCAAGTCATGAATACCAAAATAGATTATTTGTGATTCCAATTTTGCAAGATCAAGATTATAATTTAAATAAAACTCATTCAAATCAAATCGTTAACTTGAAACTCATAATCAAGTTATCAAAATCGATTTCAAGATTCACAAAATATCATGAAATCATTAATCTCGATCAAATTGGTAAAGCATTTTTTAAGTGATTATTTTCATCTAAACATGCCTTAGTCATTATATGCCAAATCAAGATAAGCATGAAAGTTCAAGACGTAAAGGCAAAATCTTATAAAACAACTCATCAAGCAAGATTTTAAATATCTATTCTCAAGCCATATAAAGAGTAAGTCAAGGATTCAATTATCTCATGTCATGAATTCCAACATGCATCTCAAATTATCAACATCACATTGAAAGGATATTTCAAAAAAGATATATCGATAAGTGATTCATTTGTATCATTTCATTCATTTGGAAGATTCTCCTCTTTGGTAAATAAATCTAGGAGAACAAATAATAAAAGATATTCAAAAGAAATTTTAAGTCATGAATTTCGAAAAAGATATTCTCTTTAGTAAAAGAAACTTAGGAGAAAAAGATTTCAATTCAAGCATATAAAATCTTGACTTAAGCATAAGAAATCTCAATTTACAAATTTTGAGAAATCAAGATAAAGCTCATTTAAATTTAAATCATCAAATCAAGATCATTTTCAAAAGATTCACAAAAGTGATACAAATAGATTCATGATTTTAATTCCCATGATAATATATTTTCCTTTTAAAGTGTTTCTATTCATGTGATTTATTTCATTTATGTCAAATAAAAAATATGCATCAATGTTCAAAAACCGAAAAAGCCATTTTCATTACCGTAAAAATCGATAATCCATAAGTCTCAAGAATCATCATGCATAATTTCGAAATCTATTAAGCATGATCATTATGCATGACATCAAAACATGGTTTCAAAATATTTAATATTTTCATTACATAATTACATCATTATGCATCATCAAAATTGATTTCATAAAGTATTTTCCATCAAGATCATTTTGTTTGTTGTAGTCATGCATTTTTCTTTTTAGGTGAATCTAACTTTTCAAGCTTAGTTTTTGATACAAGATCCATACATCATCATTAAGCATGATATCAAACTTCTTTATATTTTCATTAAAACATCAAGCATGGTTTCAATCAAAATTGGAAATCATCAAAATACACATTATTTCTTTTTGAAAAAACATTTATCATCATTTAAACCAAAAAAGAGCTTTCATTACGGCAAATATCAATAATTCATAAATCACAAAAATTATCATGTATAACTTTAGAATATCATGCATAAAATCGTCAATCATGAAATCAAAACATTTAATATTTTCATTACATCATTATGCATTACTTCAAATCAAACATGATTTCATTTAATCAAAATCGAGAAATAACAATGGAAATCAACATGAAACACATTATTACTTCTTAACCACATATAGCATAATTTCATAAAGCATTTTTAATCAAAATCATTTTATTTATCATAAACATGCAATTTTCATGATTATTTTTAAAATTACTAGAATCATAAGCATGATTCCTAATTTTTGCATTTTCATTATTATTATTAGACATGCAATTTTCAAGAAAATTAATTCTAAACTAATAAAAGAGGAAAATGCATCATAAAAAGCATCACGTAATTTCAAAATAAATTAAGGGAGTTGAGTTACTTACCTTGTAGTCGAAGCCTGTTAAAGCCCAATTCGCCGTTTCACCTTTGGAAGTTCTTGATTCATCCTTGGTTGCCTTCCTCTTCTTTGGCCTCTTCCTTCGTTCAAGTTCATTATTTATTTTAGATTTTTGTTTAATGAACTTATTAAGATTTAGTGTTCGAAGTTCAAGTTCATCATTGTCCTCATCACTTGAGTCATCGCTCAAGTGGTATTCATTTGTCCGGAGTTCCAAATCCTTCCTATTCTTTGGAAGGTGGTTCAAGTGCTCATCGGGTTCAAAATATTCCAAAAGTGTCATTTCATAGGTCATTAGTGACCCGATTAATTCTTCTAATGGAAAATCATTTAAATTTTTTGTCTCTTGTATTGCGGTTATTTTAGGATCCCACATTTTTGGAAGGGATCTTAAGATCTTACTTACGAGATCAAAATTCGAAAAAGATTTACCAAGAACTCTTAGATTATTGACGACATCCGTGAAACGGGTGTACATGTCGCCTATAGTCTCGCTTGGTTGCATTCGAAAAAGCTTAAAATCATGCAACAAAATGTTAACTTTCGAGTCTTTGACTCTACTAGTTCCCTCGTGCGTGATTTCAAGTGTTCGCCAAATATCAAAAGCTGTTTCGCACATAGAAATCCGATTGAACTCATTTTTGTCCAAAGCGCAAAATAAGGCATTCATAGTCTTTGCGTTTAAAGAAAAATACTTCTTTTCCAAATCCGACCATTCGTTCATCGGTTTAGAAGGAAGTTGAAAACCGTTTTCAACAATATTCCATAAATTCAAATTCATAGAAATCAAGAAAACTCTCATTCGAGTTTTCCAATAAGTGTAGTCCAATCCGTTAAACAACGGTGGATGAAAAACCGAAAAGCCCTCTTGAAAGTCATGAAGAGCCATTTCTCTCGGGTGTAAATCCGAAATGAGAAATACCGGGCTCTGATACCAATTGTTAGGATCGGAGCGGCACTAAGAGGGGGGGTGAATTAGTGCAGCGGTAAAAACTACGTCGATTTCTGAAATTTCTTTGTATGTTGAAAACCGATTCCGGAAATATGGTTAGATTGAAAGCGTAGGGAAAAGTATTGAAGGCAGTAAGCTATTGAAGGGGTTTGCAGTAAGGTAATAGCAGGAAGTAAATGCAAACCAGAGAAGACGGTAGTTTATAGTGGTTCGGTCAATCGTGACCTACATCCACTCCTCCGATTCCTCTTCCGTCGAGGCCACCGGCATCCACTAACGATCTTCCTTTACTAGGCGAAGATCAACCTCCTTCTTACACCCCTCTTACAACCTCTTACAAGTGGTTCACCCTTTTACAAAGATTCCAATGGAAAGAAAGGAGGTGAACACTCAAGCTATTGAAAACAAGACTTTTCCTAAAGATTTTCTCAACTTCTAGCTTCTCAAAAGGTTGTTATCTCAGTTGAGAATAGAGGGGTATTTATATGCCTTAAGAGGATTCAAATTTGGGCTCCAAAATTTGAATTCTCTTCGGTTCCCGAAGCTAGCGGTGCCACCGCCTGTCAGTTCTGACACTGACAGTGTACTGGGCGGTGCCACCGCCCAGTCCAGCGGTGCCACCGCCTGGCT
>CM017196.1:19410217-19527717 GCA_004837865.1 Musa balbisiana | reverse complement strand
AAAATCATGCATCAAAAAGTTGATTTTCGAATCTTTAACTTTATTAGTGCCTTTATGTGTGATTTCAAGTATATGCCAAATATTGAAAGCCGTTTCGCAAGTAGAAACTCGATTAAACTTAGTTTTATCTAAGGCGTAAAATAGAGCATTCATAGCTCTAGCATTTAAAGAAAAAGTCTTCTTCTCCAAATCATTCTAATGGTTCATTGGAAGACAAGACCTTCCAAAACATAATACTCCATAAATTCAAATCCAAAAAAAGTAAGAAAACTCTCATTCGAGTTTTCCAATATGTATAGTCAGTCCCATTGAACAAGGGAGGACGAATGAGAGAAAGTCCCTCTTGAAAGTCGAAAAGAGCCATTTCTCTTGGGTGTTAAACCAAATAAGAAATCATGAGGCTCTGATATCAATTGTTAGGAAAGCAATCGGCACTAAGAGGGGGGGGGGGGTGAATTAGTGTAGCGGTAAAATCGTCGGTTTTGTAAAATCATTCGTACGTTGAAAATCGAACTCGATAGATAACTTGAAATCTCGTTCGTATATAAAGTGAAAGCAGTAGGCAAGTAAATATTTAGTTTGCAATTAAAGTAAATTGCTCAAAGTAAAGCAAACCAGATTTGTAAGTCATTTTATAGTGGTTCGGTCGTCATGGCCTACATCCACTCCATCGATTCCTCTTCCGTCGAGGCCATCGGCATCCACTATCGGTCTTCTTTCAATAGGCGAAGACCAACCACCTTTTGCACCCCTCTTCTCCTTTTCATGGGTTTAGGAGACAACTTTTATAAGCACTCACTCCTCACTTAAATAGAATTCTAATCTTTAGAGTAGAGGAGGGGATCTCTCAAGTAATTGCAATAGTATTTTTCCACTTTTAATCTCTATGTGCTTGTGTATTTTACCCAAGGATGAGAGGGGTATTTATAGGCTTCAAGTGAATTCAAACTTGGAGCCTAAAAATATCTCATCCCGAGTTTCCTAGGTACGGGTGGTGCCACCGCTAGTGTTAGTCTGACACTGACACTGCATTGGGTGGTAATACCGCCTAGTCTGGTAGTACCACCGCTTGGCACCCTGCCACTGGACGGTACCATCGCTTGCAACCTCTCGGAGGCTATGTTTAGGCGGTAACACTGCCCAGACCGATGGTACCACTGCTTGACATAGTCATGGAGATTGTGCCACGACGGTGCCACCTCTTGGGTCACTGTTTGGGCCTTCCAATTGGCTCTAACATAGCCCAAACTTAGGTTACTGAATTGGTCTTTTTCTTGGCTCAAAACAGCCCTATTTTGGGCCCAATTGGCCCCTAAGTTGGTCTAATTACATTCTAAACCGACTCAATTAGATTCTAAAACCTAACTCGATCTAGGCAAATTATTACAAGCTCTAATCATGTGTTGTTCGGCATGCCATTGATTCTTCCGGTTCTTCGTTCGATCCTTCGACGCATCATCATCTTTTGCGGTTTTTGCCCAATTGGCATATTGACCTCCACAACTTCGATCTCCTTGGCGCAATGTCCGCTCTTCTAGGCCCGATGCCTGAATTCTTGGCCCGAAGCCTTCTGCCGACACGTCAACCGTTCCTCCGGCCTGACATCTAATATTCTAACATGTTCACTTCGGCCCAACGTCCGATTCCTCCTGCTTTACTCAATTTGCCTCTCCTGATCAACGTTAGCCCTGCATCACTCAAACACATATTAGAACAACACTATAATTGATTTTATCATCAAAATCCAAGATTCAACATATGTATATATGTATATTGTTAGGAATGAGTCGGCATTAAGGGGGGGGGGGGGGTGAATTAGTGCAGTGGATAAAAGCACGTTGGTTTGAAAATATTTTCATTTCGATTAAACCTATTTCAGAAATACTTAACTTTAAAAGTAAAAGCTTGTTTATAAGGGTACTAAAAGAAGAGTAATATGACAGTTTGCAGTAAAGGTAAATTGCTCAAAGTAAATGCAAACCGAGTTTATAGTGATTCGGTTGTCGTGACCTACATCCACTCCCGATTCCTCCTCCATCAAGGCCACCGACATCCACTATTGGTCTTCCTTTAATGGGCAAAGACCAATTACCCTTTTACACCCCTCTTCTCCTTTTTATAGGTTTAGGAGACATCCTTTACATGCACTCACTCATCTCTAAACATAATTCTAAACTTAGGATTTAGATGAGGGAATTTCTCAAGTGATTGTAACAACTTTTTCTCACTTTTAAACTCTTTGTGCTTATGTATATTAACCAAAGATGAGAGAGGTATTTATAGGCCTCAGGTAGATTCAAACTTAAAGACTAAAAACATCTCATCCTAGGTTTCCCTGGTCTTGACGATACCACCGCCTATAGCACTAACACTGGGTGGTCTTGTTAGGATCAAGAGCGGCACTAAGAGGGGGGGTGAATTAGTGTAGCGAAAAATTCTTTGATTTCATACAAAGTTTATCTCAATTCAAATCGTTTCGGAAAGATGTTGAACTCAAAACTTTCGTAAGAATGTAAGGAGAAGCTCAAGGAGGTTTGCAGTAAAGTAAATTGCACAAAAGGAAAAGCAAATCAGAATTTAGAGTGGTTCGGTCGTTATGACCTACATCCACTTTGGATTCCTCCTCCTTCGAGGTCACCGACATCTACTAATGACCTTCCTTCAATAGGTGAAGACCAATCACCTTTTACAGCACTTTCTCCTTTTGTCAGGTTTAGGAGATAACCCTTACAAGCCTTACTCCTCTTTCTTGAATGGTTACAAAGCTAAGAGAGGGAGGAGGAAAAACTCTAGCAATTTTATACCCCAAAGATTCAAGATTATAATCACACTTAGGTACCCTTTCATATAGAAAAGGGTTGGGTATTTATAGGCCCCAATGGTTTCAAAAATGAAGCCAAAAAGTGTTTCATCCCAGATTTTCGAGGTACTGGCGATACCACCACCATTACTGGGCAGTACGACCACCTGCAGTCTGACACTGGGCGATACCACTGCTCAGTTCGGGTAGTACTATTACCTAACAGAGCTCAGAGACCGAGCTTTGGTGGTATCACTGCCTGATAGGGGTGGTACCACTACTGGTAGGTAATAACTGCCAATGGTACCATTAACCAAACCACTTAGGAGTCTGGGTCATCAAGCGATACCACCACCGGCCATGATTTCAAGTGCTGAATGGGCTGTTCAATCCGGCCCAATTCAGCCTTATTAAGGGCCCAGTTGACCCTAACTAAGTTAGTGGGATCACCTCCCAATCCTAACTCAATCTATGGTTCTAACTACGATTAAGGTAAGTAATTAGTCTGGTATATCGATCTTTCTCTCGGTAATCCTCCAGGGTACTTCTCGGTGAGTCTTCCAGCGCGCTTCTGATGAACTCTCGACGAGCTTTCGGTAATCTTCCAAGGAGCTCTCGATGAGCTCCTGGTATATCATCCGAATATTTGACTCCAGCCCATCATATGCTTTCAGCGACACTTGGGCATAACATGCATGATACTAAAACAAAAAAAATTTTAAAATCATCATTACTTCTCCCCCTTTGTCATCAACAAAAAGGAGAAAAATGCATCTATCAAGTTATTGAAATATGCATGCTTAGCAAGATTTGCTTCTCTAGAGATGTGTAAGCTAACACTTTTGCTTCTCTTTTGGGCATGCTAGCAATTCTCTTTCTCTCCTCTGTCATTATATAAAAAAGAAAGGAGAAGGGAAGAATTTAGTGGTGCAAATATTTCAATCATCACATGAATGAATGAAAGATCAAGTCATGAATCCGAAAGACCATGAATCAGTTTGAAAAATCTCTTCTTTTGTAAATAACGAAAAGAGAGAAGCATAGGAAATGATCTTGATTAAAAAAGAAAACTCAAGTCATAAAAATCGAGAAATCAAGATAATGATCCAAAGAATATATAAGAAAAATTCATACATTTGGAAGACATAACATGCTTAATTCTCTTCTAATAAAATCAAATTATTCCTCATCAGTGGTTTAGTAAAAATATTTACTAATTGATGTTTTGTGTCAATAAAATCTAAAGATATATCATGATTATTAACATGATCTCTAATAAAATGATGTCTTATATCAATGTGTTTAGTTCTAGAATATTGAATGGGATTCTTTGTTAAACCTATTGTTATCACATTTTATAGGAATATTTTTCAAGTAAAATCTATAGTCTACTAAAGTATTTCTCATCAAAATAACTTATGTACAACATGCACCTACTACTACATATTCAGCCTCAAATGTAGATAATGTAATAGAATTTTATTTCTTGGAAGACCATGAAACAAGTGCATGACCTAAGAGTTGACATGTTCCATATGTGTTTTTCTATCTTTTCTATATCCAACAAAATTAGCATCAATGTAGGTAATTAATTCAAAATTTTAGATCTTGGATACCATAATCCTAGATTAGGAGTTCCTTTTAAGTATCTAAAAATCCTTTTAACAGCTTTAAAGTGAGATTGCCTAGGATTAGATTGAAATTTAGCACAAAGTCTAACCCTAAGCATAATATTGGGTCTAGTTGTTGTGAGGTATAGTAAATGACCTATCATACCCCTATAAGTCTTTTGATCAAAACATTATCTATCATAGTCCATATCTAATTTTGTAGAAGTGCTCATTAGTGTGTTAAAAGCCTTAGCACTATCCATATTAAATCATTTTAATAGATCTAAAGCATATTTAGTTTAATTAAAAAAAGTTCCATCACTTAGTTGCTTAATTTGCAATCCTAAGAAAAATGATAGTTCACCAATTAAATTCATTTCGAATTCTTGGCTCATACTTTTAGCAAAAGATTCACATAAAGAATCATTTGTAGAACCAAAAAAAATATCATCAACATAATTTTGAATAATAAAAAAATTATTTTTAAAATATTTAATAAACAATGTGGTATCGACCTTGCCTTTCAAGAAATTATTCTTAATAAGAAATGAACTAAGTCTCTTATACCAAGCCCTTGGGGCTTATTTCAATTTATAGAGAGCCTTAAATAACTTAAAAATATAGTTCAAAAAAAGAGAATTCTTAAATCCAGGTGGTTGTTCAATATAAACTTCTTCGTATTGAATCTTAGATTTTGATGATGAAACAATTGAGAATGTTTATGATTTAATATGTGTTTTGAGTGATGTAGGAAGCTTCAATCAGGATGAGATAATTAAAGCAGGAATAATCATATTGGGCCAAAGAAAAACATGTCAGAAGATTGGACGTCGAGCCATAGAATTAGTCGACATATCGGCAGAAGGCCGAAGGGCCATGGGTTCGGGCATCGGGCCAAGAAGAGCAAAAATTGCACCAAGTAAATCGAAGTTGCGGAGGTCAATTGGCTGATTAGGCAATAGGCCGTAAGAGAGGACGATGCACCGAAGATTCGGACGAAACGCCGATAAGCCAATGACATGATGGACAACACTTGATTCAAGCTTTGTAATAATTGTATAGATCGAAGTGGATTTTAAGTGTGCAGGATTAACAATAAGGCATAAAGTAAAATGAAGTTTCAGAGTCAAGAATAAGATTTTGTTGGGAGTTTGAGAGTTCATCGGAAGTTCGAACGTTCGTCGGAAGTTTAGACAGAATTGACGAAAAAGTCTAGGAGCTTGCCAAAGAAGCTTGTCAAAACTCGCCAAGAAGATCATCGTAAAGTCTAGGAGCTTGCTGGGAGTTCACTGGAACATTATCGAGAGATCTTTGGAAGTTCGCCAGAAGATCGTGGGAAGCTCGCTAGAAGAAACCTAGACTCACAAACTTATTTAGCTTAGTGAATGTCTTAAAATTCGTAGTTAGCACATAATTGGGTTGGAATTGGGCCAACTCAATTAAGGGTCAATTGGGCCTAAATTGGGAGTGATTTGGGCTCCTTGAGAGGCCCATTCAATGACCTAAATGTTGGGCCAGGCGGTGGCACCGCCAAAACAAGTGGTAGAACCACCTATGAGTTGGAAAACTCGAAAAACTCGGTCTCCGAGGCTGTCAGGTGGTGGTACTGCCAGACTAGGTGGTGGTACCGCTTAGTGATAGTTTGTCAGATGGTAGTACCATTAGATTGGGCTATGGTACTGCCCAGTGTTAGGCTGTAGGCGGTGGTACCGTCCAGTGCAAGCGGTGGTACCGCCCGCACTCCGAAATCTCGGGGATTTGAATTTTGGCTCCAAGTTTTGAAGCCATTTGGTATCTATAAATACCCCAGCTATTCTTGTATGGAGTAGCAAGAAAAGTAATAAAAAACTCTATGTTTCAAAAGTTGAAAACCCTTGCAAGTGTAGAGTCCCTGCTTCTAAAGTTTAGAGATCATTCTAAGGGATAGTGTGAGGGAAGCTTTGTAAAAAGGGGTTGTAAAGGTTCTCTCCTGAATCTGTCAAAAGGAGAATAGAGTTGTAAGAAGGTGATTGGTCTTCTTCTATTGAAGGAAGACTGTTAATGGATGCTGGTGGACTCGACGAAAGAGGAATCGAGAGTGAATGTAGGTCACGATGACCGAACCACTATAAAATGGTTTGCATTTCTATTTTGCTACTTATCTTTATTGCAAACCATTTTACTTCCTCATTACTTTTGTTCCACACCCTTCTGATTGTATTTTAAGTTAACATTTTTTTGAAATTGATTTTATTGAACGAAAGTTTTTACAATTGATGTAATTTTTTCGCCGCACTAATTCACCCCCCCTAGTGCCGACTCATTCCTAATAGTTGGTATTAGAGCCTTATTATTTCTCATTTGGTTTAACACCCATGAGAAATGGTTCTTTTTGGCTTTCAAGAGGGCTTTTCTATCATTCGTTCTCCCATGTTCAATGGGACGGATTATACTTATTGGAAAACTCGGATGAGAGTTTTCTTGCTTTCCTTGAACGTTGATTTATGAAATATTATTGAAAATAATTTTCAAAAGTCTTTTACTCAAATGAACTAATGGAATGATTTGGAGAAGAAAAGTTTTTCTTTAAATGCTAAAGCTATGAATGCTCTATTTTGCACCTTAGACAAAACTGAATTAAATCGAGTTTTTATTTGCACGACTTTTGACATTTGATATATACTTGAAATCACACACGAAGATACTAGTAAAGTTAAAGATTCGAAAGTTAATATTTTAATACATGATTTTGAACTATTTCGAATGAAGCCAAGCGAAACCATTATTGACATGTACACCCGTTTTATGGATGTCATCAAAGGCTTAAAAACTATTGGCAAATGTTTTTTGAATCTTGAACTTCTTAATAAAGTTTTACGATCTCTTTCTAAAAATTACGATCCTAAAGTAACGGCCATTCAAAAGACCAAGGATTTGAATACTTTCCCTCTCAAAGAACTTATCGGGTTTTTGATGACCTACGAAATGACTAATGTGGCACATGATGAACTTGAGAATAACCTTCTAAAGAATAGGAAAGATTTTGTACTTAAAACAAAAGAAGATCACTCGAGCGAAAGCTCAAGTGATGATGAACTTGAACTTCTAACTATAAAGCTTAAAAAAATGCTTAAAACAAGAATCTAAGAACAAAAAAGAACCTAAAAAGAAGAAGCTACAAAAGAAGAAGAAGGCGACTTGGGACAAATCTAGTATCTCCGAAGACGAGGAGCAAACCGATGAAGATGAAGTGACGAACTGCGCTTTGACAGCTTTCGTCAACAAGGTAAGTGACTCAATCGAATATCTTTTTCCTTACCATGAAATTACTTGATGCTTTTCATGAGTTATTTTTTAAGTATTTAGTAAAAATAAAAAATAAAAAAATAAAAAATTATCATGCTTCTTTTTCTAGTGATTTTATAAAAAAAGTTCAAAATTTAAGCATGACAATTACATGTTAACTCCTACCACTAAGCATGCAAAGTTAGATTCATTTGAAAAGAAAAATGTTTTATGTTTAATAAAATCATGCTTGAGGCCTTAGTGAAGTAATAATGGGCATCTTGATGATTTCCATATTGCTTTTTGATTTTTGATTTTGATTGAAAATGCTTTTTGTTTAATGAAATTATGTTTAATGATTTAATGATACATAATGATGTAAGACGTAATAAAAATGTTAAAAGTTTTGGTGCCATGCTTATTGATTTAATTATGCATGATGATTTGAAGTCTTGGTGATTTTTGTGATGAATCTTATCTTTTCGTTTTAAACATTGATGTATATTTTTATTTGACATAAATGAAAAAGGCATGCTTCTAAGTAATAAATCACATAAAATGAAACATAAAAAAGAAGAAAATGTATTATCATTTGAATTAAAATGATAAATTAAATCTCTTGTTTAAAGAAACCTTATGTTTAATGTGTTATATTTTTTGTTATGATAATTTTGATTGAAGATGCTTTATGTTTAATTAAATCATATTTGATTTGAAGTAATGATTTGAAATCATGCCTAATGAGTTTATATTTCAAAATTATGCGTGATGATCTTTGTGATGTATGGCTTATTGATCTTGTCATGATGAACTTTGGTTTTAAACGATGATGCATATTTTTGTTTGGCATAAAAACAAAGGTATGCTTGTACGAAATAAAAAGGAACTACATTTTTCTTGAAAACTTCTCAATCCCTATCTTATTGAGGTTTCAAAAAGAGATTGATGAATCTATTTGTATGAATGTCTTATACTATGAAAATAATTTTGATGATTGAAGATTTTATATTGTATGAATTGAGATCTTGTTCTCCTACGATTCTTTTTGCTATTCACTAAAAAGAAGATTTATTCTAATAAACCATGATATGCTACTTGACATCTTAATAATTTATGACTTTTGTATTATCCCCTCTTCTTCCTTCTTATTTACAATGATAGAGGGGAGAACACATGTTTCTTGAAAAAATCTCTATTTTATCGAGTTTTTGTCTTGGAGATCCTTAGTGATGAATCTATTTATATTTTGAATATATTGAATCATGAAAGTGATTTTGATGATTATGAATTTGAATAAATTTTATCTATATTATGATCTCCTAAGAATTCTTTTCGTTATTTATTTAAGAGGAGATTTGTTAAAATGAATCATGGTTTCTCTTGATTTTTTGGAATTATAACTTGAGAATTCTTTTTATAAATCAAGATTGTTTACTATGATTCTTTCTTTTCGCTATTTGAGTTATCAAAAAAGAATTATAATATGTCTCTTGATATTCACAATTTCTCTTCATGATTTATATATCTTATCACCAATTTTTTCTTGTTATCCTTCATGTGATGATATGAAATTATGCAATACTCATGATATTATGTTGATGCATACAAATGAGAAATTATGATCATGTATGGTAGGATATAATGTAATTTGATATTTTGATACCATCATAATTTAAAATATTTATGATTTGGAATGTTGCATACAATACTTATGATTTTCTTATGATGATGTATATGATGTATTACATATGATATGAATCATAATTAAAATTACTTTGACTTGAATTCAATTTGAATTCAAGATTTATCATAATTATGGCATATTAAAATAAGAATGATACTTTAACTTTGTGATGATTTAAAAATTGATGTAAAGGGAAAAGAATTACAATATTATATTCTTCCCTTCTTTTTGACAATGACAAAGGGGGAGAAAAATTACTAACTCAAGATGCAAAATTTGGAAACTTGTATATTGCAAAAGAAGCAAAAATCTGCTAGCTCGCTTGTTCTAATAGATGTAAAAAATTGCTAGCTTGTGCTTTGTCAAGGAAGCAAAAAATTACACTTTTCAAAAGAGAAGAAAGAACTTGCTATCTTGAACATCACTAGGTTTGCTAGCTTGCAAACATTAAGAAGATGCAAAAATATGCTATCTTGCACATCACAAAGAAAAGCAAACTTGTTAACTTGCATATTGTAAAAATTTGTTAGCTTGCATATTGCAAAGGGAGCAAAAATTGCTAACTTGCACTTCTCAAAAGAGAAGAAAGAACTCACTAGCTTGCATATTCTAAAGTGATAAATTTTTTTGCTAAATTGCTAAGCTTTCATAGTTACACTTCTCCTTTTTGTTAATGATAAAGGGGGAGAAGTCATGATGATAATCATGCATGGGATGATATATTTGGATATTTTGATTATGCATGAGTTTATGTTGCATGCAATGATATGATTAATTGAGTCTTTTAATATTCATGATGCGCAATGGTGAAATACTTATAATTTTTTGATTTCAAAGTTTCTATCAATAAGGCATATTGATAGGGGGAGTTTGTTTAAACTCCGTCATTAATTGGTTGTCATTATCAAAAAGGGGGAGATTGTTGAATCTTGGATTTTGATGATGAAACCAATTGAAAGTGTTTATGATTTAATCTGTATTTTGAGTAATGTAGGAAGCTTTAATCAGGATGAGACAATTAAAGTAGGAATACTCATCTTGGGCCTGAGAAAAACATATCAGAAGATTGGACGTCGAGCTGTAGGATCGGTCGACATATCGGCAGAAGGCTTTGGGCCATGGGTTTGGGTATCGGGCCAAGAAGAGCGGAAATTGTGCCAAGTAAATTAGAGTTGCGGAGGTCAACTGGCCGATTGGGCAATAGGCCGCAAGAGAGGACAATATGCCGAAGATTTGGTCGAAGTGCCAATAAACCAATAACATGCCGGACAACACTTGATTCAAGCTTTGTAATAATTGTCTAGATCGAAGTAGGTTTTAAGTGTGCAGGATTGATAACAATAGCAAGGAATAAAGCAAAATGAAGTCTCAGAGTCAAGAATGAGATTTTGTTGGGAGTTCGAGAGTTCGTCGGAAGTCCGAACGTTCGTTCGAAGTTTTGTCGGAATTGATCGAGAAGTCCAGGAGCTTGCTAAAGAAGCTCATTGGAACTTACCAAGAAGATCATCGTGAAGTCTAGGAGCTTATTGAGAGTCCGCTAGAACATTTCTGAGAGATCTTCGGAAGTTGGTCGAAAGATCGCCGGAAGCTCGTCGGAAGAAACCTAGACTTATAGACTTATTTAGCTTAGTGAATGTCTTAAAGATGAGTTTAACTTGAAATATTCATAAAAGTAGTGAGTAAGTAAATCAGTTTGCAATATGAATAAAAAGTAGAAAGTAAATGTAAATTGAGTATATCGTGGTTCGGTGGTCACGACTTACTTCTTCTCTTGATTTCTCTTCTTTCGACACTACCGATATTCACTATTGATCTTCTTTCAATAGGCGAAGA
Source organism: Musa balbisiana (assembly GCA_004837865.1). Taxonomy (NCBI): domain Eukaryota; kingdom Viridiplantae; phylum Streptophyta; class Magnoliopsida; order Zingiberales; family Musaceae; genus Musa; species Musa balbisiana. Next base: position 19,516,526 of record CM017196.1, on the reverse strand, counting down.
TCAACTACCCTCTTATAACTTTTTCTTCTTTTAACAGGCTCAAGAGAGAACCTTTATAACTTTTTTTTACACTAGACCTCACTCCTCCCTTTAGAAGACTTTCTAAACCTAGGAGGAAGAGACTCTATACTTCAAGAGAGTTTATACCTTTTTTTCTTAAGTATATTTTCCCCCTTTTCTACTCTACTTCTTGCTACCTCAAGCAGAAAAGAGTGGGGTATTTATAGACCCTAAATGGCTTCAAAAATGGAGCAAAAATATGTCACATCCCTAATTTCAAGGGTACTGACAGTACCACTATTAGTACTCGGAAGTACCACCGCTTGCCAGTCTAACACTAGGTGGTATGATTGCCCAATCTGATGGTACTACCGCTTGACACATTGACACTGGATGGTACCATCATTCAGTCTAACGATACCATCGCCTAATAGCCTCAAAGACTAGGCTTTTGACTTTTTCAATTTATGGGCAATTCCACCGCCAGTTTGGCGGTACCACCACTTAACCCAACTTTTGGGTCATTGAATGGGCCACCCAATGAGTCCAAATCAGTTTTAATTTAGGCCTAATTAGTCCCTAATTGAGTTAGTATGATTACACTAAAAACTAACTCAATTAGCCCCCTAAACTACTTCGATCTAAACAAATGATTACAAAGCATGAATCCTTTGTCCGACATATCATTGATTCATTCAATGCTTTGTCTGATCCTTTTACATATTATCCTCCCCTTTAGTGTATTGCCCAATTAGCATATTGATCTTCCACAACATCCGATCTCTTGGCATAATATTCGATCATTTGGCCCGATGCCTAAACTCACGGCACGAAGTCCTTCTGCCGGCACATCGACCGATCCTCCAGCCCAATGTCTAATCTTCTGACATATTCACTTCGGCCTAATGTTCGATTCTTCTTGCTTCAATTAATTTACCTTTTCTGATCGAAGATAGTCTTGTGTCACTCAAATGCAGATTATATCATAACTTCATCAATTGATTTCATCATCAAAATCCGAGATTCAACAGGAACAAGCATCCAAACCTTATTTTTCTCAAATTGATTTAATTCTTTATGCATTTCAAAAACCCATGAATCATCTTTAAGAGTATCATCAATGCATTTAAGTTCAATTTAAGATAAAAAGTGTTAGGATCAAGAGTAGTACTAAGAGGGGGGGTGAATTAGTGCAGCAAAAAACTCGTTGATTTTGAAAAATGTTTATTTCGACAATCCGTTTTGGTAAGATATTAAACTTGAAAGCTTTCATAAGAGTGTAAAGAGAAGGTTAAGGAAGTTTGTAGTAATATAAATTGCACAAATGAAAAGCAAACCAGAATTTAGAGTGGTTCAGCCGTTGTGACCTACATCCACTTTCGATTCCTCCTCCGTCGAGGTCATCGGCATCCACTAATGGTCTTCCTTCAATAGGCGAAGACCAACCACCTCTTTATAGTGCTTTCTCCTTTTCATGGGTTTAGGAGATAACCCTTACAAGTCTCACACCTCTCTTGAATAATGTTCTCAATAGTTAGAAAGGGAGGAGTAGGACTCTAGTAGTTTTACAACTCTTTTACACTCCAAAAATTCATGATTGTGCTAATATTTTCATGCCCTTTCATTCAAAAAAGGGTGGAATATTTATAGGCCCCAATGGCTTCAAAATTGGAGCCAAAAAGTGTTTCATCCTAGATTTCTAGGGTACTGACAGTACCACCGCCATTATTGGGCAGTACTACTGCCTGATAGAGCTCGGAGACCGAGCTCTGGTGGTACCACCGCCTAACAAGCAGTACCGCTGTTGGCAAATAATAACTGCTGGTGGTGCCACCACCTAGTCTAGGCGGTACCACCACCCAGACCACCTAGGAGACTAAGTCCCAAGTGATGCCATCGCCCCAGTCTAGCAGTGCCACTGCCAGACAAGGTCCAGCATCCTGGTTAGGCCTTGAATCCAGCCCAAACCAACCTAACTTCGGGCCTAGTTGGCCCCTAATAGAGTTAATGGGATTACCTCCCAAATCAAACTCTAATTATATGCTAACTACGATACTTAAGACATATTCTACGCCAATCAAGTCCAGTTAGTTTTGGTTTCTTCTAGTGAGCTTCCGATGAACTTCCGACGATCTCTTGGCAATGTTCCAATGGACACCTAGCAAGCATATGAACTTTACGATGATCTTTTTGGCAAGTTCCGACGAGCTTCTTTGGCAAGCACTTAGACATCTCGATCACTTTCGGCAAAACTTCTGATGAGCGTTTGGACTTCTGACGAACTTTCAAACTCCCAACGAAATCTCGATCTTGACTTCGGCACAACATTTGCTTTATTTCTTACTACTATCGTAGTTAATGCTGCACACTTTTCTCAACATATAGATTAGATCAAATAATTCACCAACCGATTTTATCATCAAAATTTGAGATTCAATAATCTCCCCCATTTTTATGATGACAATCAATTGATGACGGAGTTAACCTTAACTCCCCCTATCTATATGCCATACTTGAGAAAGGATACTCTTGAATTTAAAGCCTTTGAATTCAAGCATCAAACTAATAAGCTAAATTTATTTAAGCTTATCAACATGCACTTCATGATACTTATCAATTCAAAATAAGATACTATGTATTTATCACAATAAAAGTGATATCAATACATGACATCCAATTTCAAGTTGAACATAGAAAGATGATAAACAATCATCATTTTCACGTATGATAGAAATTTCAAATATGAAATTTAGCAATATTCAAGTTTCAATAAAAATGATGATTCATCAATCCAAGGCATGATTCCAATTGTAATAAAGTATGATAATTTTGATGTTTCATCATAATGATAGACATTTATCATTTTGATATGAAATCAAGCATGAAACTAGGAATAAATCATTTGCAAGTAATCATACCACATTCCGAAATGTTTCAAGCAAACATTTTGATATTTTCAAGTATGTATTTAACAATACCAATCATTTTTACCCATATTTAAAGCATTCGCAAAGCATTCAAGTATACATTCAATATATCAAGTTGTCATAAATTTGTCATATTTCTCCCCCTTTGTCATCAACAAAAAGGAGAACTATTCAACAATGCCAATTTATTCAAGTTAGCAAAGATGAGAATTTAAAAATTTGCATGAGAACTACTTTTGGATAAGCTCATATTTTTACTTAAATATGCAAAAGCTTTTGGTTCTTCTTGAGAAGTGTAAATTTCTTTCTTCCTTTGTCATAAGAATAAAAAGTAGAGGAAGAAGGAGAAGGAATTCATCAAGAACCAAATTCATGAAAGGATTTGAAGCAAGTTAAATTCAAAACGATGAGTTTTATTTAAATCATGCTACAATGAAATCAAATTGTCATTCTTGTAAGTGATCATTACACACTATAAATTCATAAAATTCTTCTTTCATGAGAGGAGTAAGAAAGAAGCATCAAATGAAGGATTAAAAGTCCTTGAATAAAAGTTCATGAATCAAATATGTTTCTCATTAAAAATTCACAAGAGTGAAATCCGTGAGAGAAGTATTTGTTAATAAATTCCATGAGTGAAGGGATTAAGTGTATTAAGCGATGGAGCAAGGGTATGAACTAAATTTGATACTAACTAAATTGATATTCTAGATTTCATGAAAGCCTTAAAATATCGAGAAGATCCGAAAACAAAATACAACAAATTCATGCATTCGGATAATTTAACATCCCTAACTCCCTTCTAATAAATTTAAATTATTCTTCATTTAAAGGTTTTGTAAAGATATCAACTAATTGATGTTTTGTATCAATAAACTCTAAAGATATGTCATGGATGTTAACATGATCTCTTATGAAATGATGCCTAATGTCAATATGTTTAGTTCTAGAGTATTGAATAGGATTTTTTGTTAAACATATTACACTTATATTATCACATTTTATAGAAATATTCTTAAGATAAATTTTATAATCTTCCAATGTATTTTTCATCCATGCAACTTGTGCACAACATGCACTAGCCGCAACGTATTCAGCTTCGGTTGTGAATAGTACAATCGAGATTTGTTTCTTAGAAGAACAAGAGACAAGTCCGTGTCCTAAAAATTAACATGTTCCGGATGTACTTTTTTTTATCTAATCTACATCTAGCAAAATCCGCATTAGCATAAGCAATTAATTTAAAGTTTTTAAATTTTGGATACCATAATCCTAGATTTGTGATTCCTTTAAGATATCTAAGTATTCTTTTGACTGCTTTAAGTTGAAATAGCTTAGTATTAGATTGAAACCTAACACAAAGTCCTATGCTAAACATGATGTCCGGTCTAATTATAGTGAGGTATCGTAAACTACCTATTATAACTCTATAAGCTTTTTGATCAAAGTTGTCTCCACTTTCGTCAATGTCTAACTTAGTGGAGGTACTCATAGGAGTGTTGATAGCCTTTGAGCTATCCATATTAAACCGTTTTAGTAAGTCTAATGCATATTTTGTTTGACTAATAAAAATACCATCATTAAGTTGTTTGATTTGCAAGTTTAAAAAGAAGGTTAGTTCCCCCATTAGGCTCATTTCAAATTCTAGTCTCATACTCATAGCAAATGATTCATATAAAGATTTATTTATAGAACCAAGGATAATATCATCAACATATATTTGAATAATAAGAAAATTATTTTCAAATATTTTAATAAATAATGTGATATTGACCTTGCCTTTAGAGAAATTATTTTGGATAAAAATGAGCTAAGTCTCTCATACCAAGCCCTTGGGGCTTGTTTTAATCCATAGAGAGCTTTTGTCGATTTAAACACATGATTAGAAAAATTATCATTCTCAAATCCAGGAGGTTGTTCAACATAAACTTCTTCAGAAATAAAGCCATTAAGAAAATCACTCTTAACATCCATTTGAAACAACTTAAAATTATTACTACTAGCATAAGCAAGGAGTATTCTTATGGCTTCTAAACGTGCCACAGGAGTGAAGGTTTCTTCATACTCGATACATTCTTCTTAGTTGAAACCCTTGGCCATTAATCTAGCTTTGTTTCTAACCACGATACCAAATTCATCTTGCTTGTTTCTAAAGACCCATTTAGCACCAATAACTAAATGGTCATTTGGCCTTGGAATAAGCTTCCATACCTCATTTCTCTCAAATTAGTTCAACTCTTTTTGCATTGCGATAACCTATGAATCATCTTTCAAGCCCTCATTAATACATTTAGGTTCAATTTGGGAGAGAAAAGCGGCGTTGGTACAAAAATTCTTAAAGAAGAACGAGTTTGAACCCCTCCTGATGTGTCTCTAATGATTAGCTCCTTAGGATGCGCATCTACATACTTCCATTTTTTAGGTAAGGATATTTCAGAAAAAGATGCATCCAAGTTGTTAGATAGAGAAGGAGTTTCATTTAAATTCAAAGCATCAAGATTAAGATCATCATCAAAATCATTTTTCTTAACATCGAAAACTTCATTAAAAACAATATGAATAGATTCTTCTATAACCAAAGTTCTTTTATTAAAAATATGAAAGGCCTTATAAATAGAAGAATAGCCAAGAAAGATCCCTTCATTAGATTTTGTATCAAACTTTCCTAAGGTATCTTTTTCATTGCAGATAAAGCATTTACACCCAAAAACTTTAAAATATGAAATGAGGGTTTTTTGTTGTTCCACAACTCATAAGGAGTTTTGAAAAGTAATAGTCTTATTAGAACACTATTCAAGATATAGCATGTTATATTTACGGCTTCGGCCCAAAAATATTTGGGTAGGATATGTTCGTTCAATATGGTTCTTGCCATTTCTTGTAAGTTTATATTTTTTCTTTCTACTACTCCATTTTGTTGAGGATTTTTCAGAGTAGAGAAATTATGGTTGCATCCATTAGATTCACAAAAATCCTGAAAATCATAGTTTTAAAATTCACCACCGTGATCACTTCGAATTGATGAAATCATAAAACCCTTTTCATTTTAAACAAGTTTACAAAACTTAGAGAAATACCAAAAGCAATCACTTTTGAGTACCAAGAAGTAAGTCCAAGTATATCTACTATAATCGTCCACGATGACAAAGGCGTATTTACTACCTCTTAGGCTTGATATAGCAATTGGTTGAAACAAATCCATATGGATCAATTGTAATAGTCTAGAGGTGCTTATTTGATTCTTTGGTTTGAAACTACCTTTTATTTGTTTTCCTAGTTGACATGCATCTTACATATTTTCTTTAACAAACTTAATGTGAGGAATTCCTCTTACAAGTTCTTTAGATAAGACTTGGGAGATTAGTTTCATGCTAGCATGACCTAATCTCTTATGCCAAAGCCAAGTACCATCGTTCAAAACGGAAAAATATATTTCATTACAAAGATCATCAATGTCGATAATGTATATATTATTTTGTTTTAGGGCAATCAAAGATATGTTTTTGTGTGGTTTTTCAATAATGTAAGCATTATATTCAAATCTAATGATATATTTTTTATCACATAATTGACTAATGCTCAAAAGGTTATGCTTTAAGCCATCAACCAACAACACATCTTCAATGAAAAGGTTGGATTTGTTACCTATGGTTCCTTTGCCAATAATTTTACCCTTGTTGTTGTCTCCAAAGGTGACATATCCTTCATCTAGATTAGTGAGCTTAGAGAATTGAGATGGATCTCTAGTCATATACCTTGAGCATCCACTATCAAGGTACCATCTCTTGCTCCTAGCTTATAATGATACATTTTTTAATAAAAAAAAGATGATTTTTGGTACCCATTTGACCTTGGGTGCCTCAAAAATCGATCTACATATCTTATCATGTTGCATTAAGTCATTAGATTCTTTTGGGAACTCAAATCAATTTATGTGGACTATATCTCTTAAATAGACATTTGTATGCAATACGTCCGAATTTACAATAAAAGTTGCATTTGTTTCAGAGTGAAACATGTAAGGTAGGGCCTTTAACAAAGGTGGTTGAGTGCTATTCACAAATCCAATTCCGCCTTTTCTATGAACGTGACCCTTGTTGGTATGGATCATGTTCAAGGACTTGCTACCAACCTCAAACTTTTCCAAGGTTTCTTTGAGTAGCAAGTTTTCCTTTCTAAGTATTTCTAATTCATCGTATTTTGTGCAAGGAGCTAAACTATCATCATGCTCAATTTTTAGTCTATCAAAATCACTAATAAGAGAAGCATGCTCCTTTTTTAACAATTTATATTTTTTACTAACTAATTTACATTCATCGAATAAATCATGAAAAGCACTTAATAGTTCATTAAAAGATAAATTTGCATCTAATGAACTACTTACCTCATCTCTGATAGCCATTAGCGCATAGTGAGCAACTTGCTCGGTATTGATTTGCTCCTCTTCTTCGGATATACTTGAGTCATCCCACGTTGCTTTAAGAGCCTTCTTCTTCTTTGGTTGTTTCTTCTTTACTTGGGGACATTCACTTTTGAAATGTCTCAGCTTCTTGCATTCATAAAATATGACTTGTTCTTTCTTTAGTTCAAATTTATTTTTAGTGTCATTTCTAAATTTATTCCTTTTTATGAATTTTTTGAACTTTCTTGTCAAGAGTGCCAAGTCATCATCATAGTCCTCATCACTCGAATTTTCTTTCAAGTGGTCTTCTTGAGTTCTTAGTGCCATATCCTTCCTATTCTTTGGAAGGTTATTCTCAAGCTCTTCATGAGCATTACAAGTCATCTCATAGGTCATTAGTGACCCGTTTAGTTTTTCGAGAGGAAAGTTATTTAAATCCTTGGCCTCTTGGATGGCTGTTACTTTAGGATCCCAACTCTTTGAGAGAGATTTTAAGATTTTATTAACAAGTTTAAAATCTAAGAAACTTTTACTAAGTCTCTTTAGGCCATTGATGACATTCGTAAATCGGGTGTACATGTCTCCAATAGTCTCACTCGGTTTCGTCCGAAATAACTCATAAGTATGGACTAAAAGATTAATTTTCGACTCCTTTACTCTACTAGTGCCTTCGTGAGTAACTTTGAGTGTGTGTCAAATATCAAAAGCCATTTTATAAATCGACACTCGATTAAACTCGTTTTTATCCAAAGCACAAAACAAGACATTCATAGCCTTGGCATTTAGAGTGAAAGTCTTCTTCTCCAACTCATTCCAATCATTCATTGGAAGAGAAGACTTTTGAAAGCCATTTTCTATAATGTTCTATAATTCAAAATCCGTAGAACTAAGAAAAATCCTCATTCTAGTCTTCTAATAGGTGTAATCCATTCCATTGAACATGGGCGAACGTGTAATTGAGTGACCCTCTTGGTTGCCGGTAAATCCCATCTCTCTTGGATTTCAAACCAAATGAGAGTGACCTCACTCTGATACGAATTGTTAGGATCAAGAGCAGCACTAAGAGGGGGGGGGATGAATTAGTGCAGGAAAAAACTTGTTGATTTAAAAAAATATTCGTTTTGATTCAATCTATTTTGGTAAGATATTAAACTTGAAAGCTTTCGTAAGAGTGTAAAGAGAAGGTTAAGGAAGTTTGCAGTAATATAAATTATACAAATAAAAAGCAAACCAGAATTTAGAGTGGTTCGATCGTTGTGACCTACATCCGCTTCAATTCCTCCTCCATCGAGGTCATCGGCATCCACTAATGGTCTTCTTTCAATAGGTGAAGACCAACCACCTCTTTACAATACTTTTTCCTTTTCATACGTTTAGGAGATAACCCTTACAAGTCTCACACCTCTCTTAAATGATCTCAACACATAGAAAGGGAGGAGTAGGACTCTAGTACTTTTACAACTCTTTTACACTTCAAAAATTCAAGATTATGCCAATACTTTTGTACCCTTTCATATAGAAAAGGGTGGGGTATTTATAGGCCATAATGGCTTCAAAATTGGAGCCAAAAAGTGTCTCATCTCGGATTTCCGGGGTGTTAGCGGTACCAACGCCATTATTGGGTGGTACTATCACTTGATAAAGCTCGGAGATCGAGCTCTGGTGGTACCACCGCCTAACAGACGTTACCACCGTTGGCAGGTAATAACTACAGGTGGTAACACTGCCCAGTCTGGGCAGTACCACTGCCTAGACCACTTGGGAGACTAAGTCCCAAGCGGTGCCACCGCCCCAGTATAGCGGTGCCACTACCCAATAGGGTCCAACATCCTGGTTGGGCAATGAATCTGGCCCAAACTAGCCTAACTTCGAGCCTAGTTAGCCCCTAACAGAGTTGATGGGATTACCTCACAATCACACTCTAATTATATCCTAACTATGATACTTAAGACATTCTAAGCAAATCAAGTCTGGTTAGTTTTGGTTTCTTCCAATGAGCTTCTAGCAAACTTCCGATGAATTTCCAATGATCTCTTGGCAATGTTCCAATGGACACTTTGTCACAGACTTAGCTTGGTTTTGCCTAAGTCGTGCGGCACCCTTGTGTGTTCATCCGCGAAGGTTAGCCTCCCCGAAACCTTCTATGGTCCCTTAGGATCTACAAAAGAGAGGACGAGTTAGAGAAAATGCCTTACTCAGGATCCATAAGCAAACATTCTAGAAAACACTACATAGCTAATGCAAATTACAAATTGACTTTACAAGCTCTAAACGGTTGCACAACAAAGGGGTAAAATGGTCCACTACCGATTGAAATCTCTCACAAGTGTCCACATGACACAACCTTTATTTACAAGCCTAAAATAGGGTTGTTAAGCCTTCGACCATCCCTTTATATGCTGTGCAAAGCATGAACATACCAAAATACACGAACATACATAAGCATTATATCAAATATCCTGTTTAGAAGCTTGTCCATGACATTCTCCCCCACTCATTCCTTCGACGTCCTCGTTGAAGTCTTTACCAACACTACAACTCCTCGCCTTTGCTGGATCTTCAATCTTCTGCTCTAGTTGTAATGCACCTCTTGGCTCCCAACTGCTCTTCACTACTGTTGTTGAGTAGTCGAACTTTTGATCTGCCATACTGCTTTAACTCACCATTTACTCTGACTCTAGTGTGGGGTTGGCAGAGTTGTGTTGATCCCTATTGGTTCCTGTGGATCCTTCAGATGAAGGAAAAGACTATCCTTACTATGCACCAGTCTCTCAAATGCCTTATGTTGGTTGAACTGGGTGGATGCTTATTAGAGCTTTAATGAACATCGCCTCGTAAACTTTTGAAGTTTTGGTCCTTCCTCCACAAAATTTGTCCATCGACTCTTTTTTCATTTAGTTGTCACTTCTAAGTAGATTCGCATCACTTTCGCTTTCGAATGACATTCTGTCTGGAAATGAAGCGGATAATCTACTCTCAGTAGCACTAATCACTATTGATGAGGATTTGATAACTATTGTCTTCCATTATCTTCGAAGGGTCTTTGAACTTGTGCAAAGCTCCTCTGCTGGAAAGATAAGAGAAATGAGGTCCTCGGTTTTGCCCATTCTCTTAAGAGTTGAGAAGGCAAAGGTTACTTGGCTTCGCCTGCCTCATCAAGGGTTATACTTTATGCATCGAACTGGTTACTGGCCTTCACTTGCCCTTTACTCACACTTCTGAAGTACTTGAAGTGTTTGCAATCCTTGCGTTGAGTTAGTTACTATGATTTACCTTCTCAATGCCATCAAACTTCTGGAATGCAGGAAGTTCGCCCCAACTTGGAGTAAGTCTTTAATAGTTTTGGTCGCCTTTGGGATTGTACTATCTCCTACATCAACCCTACCGCCTAACCCACTGAGTAGGAAAAGTACAGCACCACATACTGCCTACTTCGTTCCTTGGTCATGCACTCTTGCATGTCCCAAAGTCCTTTACTTTCGGCTATTTTGATGAGAAGCTCATTGACACTAGTCTTACAAAGTTCCCTAGCCTTTGCTCTTCAACCTTGTCACGGTACTTGGAGTTTACCTCTGCATTCTCCATCTTCTCGGCCCCTTTTACGACCAAGCACTCTCCCTCTATGAGAGCAAGGGATCAATGATTCTACGAAAGTCCCACCTCTGCGGTACCATGGCATTGCCATGTCCATGGCCCTACTATCCATCACCTTACATCTACATCCCTTTCTTCATGATTGGTAAATATGTTTCTGTGGCACTCCTTCGAGTCCACCTCCATTCTAACCGATGTTATGTTTTGGGTTGCTAAGTCTCTCTAGACTCGTCGTCACTTCCTCGCCCCTTTCAACCCCCTGCTTCAACCCCTCTATGTTCTCTAAGCAGTTCCCCTTGGCCGATGGAAAGATAGACTGCAACTCCCATGCATGATCTCTACCATCATGTTGTAGGGTTTGCATCGATCCTGTTCTCCTTAGCTTCCTTGGTAGCAATGTTCGCTTACTCGGCCTTGTCCTCTGACTTGCCGGGCTCCCTTAAGCGAATATGAGCTCTGGAGCAGTCCAACTCTCCAGCTGCTCTGATCATACCTTTGCATAATCAAGTTCCTCCTATAAGACTCACTAGTACTTGTATTTAAACTTTTCCCTCGGTGGTACACAACCCCCATATACTGATAACTAAGGCTTTCATCCGATGCAAAATTCGATGCACGCACGGATGACCCGCCTCTATGGTATCATTGCTTTCACTCCCTGAATCCATAGCCCTTCTTGTCGTCGTATTGTTCAACGAAGTGGAGCTCCCAATAGCTCCTGATCATACCTTCGTATGATGTAGTCCCTCACGGGATGCTATTTGTGTGTATCGCATTGCCACGAACTGTTCCACCACGATCCGCTGTACCATATCGCCTCCTGGTGACATCTTCAATGCATTCTGATCCTTGTGGAATGAACTCGGATTGTGATCCCTTCATGTGTGGCCTTTGCCAACACATCACAGGGCCTCTTCCACCTTCGATTGTGTTTGCTCCTTTTGACAATCGACCTTCGTCCACCCGCTCTCGGGTCACACCTAGACGAAGCACCGGTCTAGGACAGTCCATCGCCTAGTAGCTCCTGAAGTCCACCGACTTCACTAAAATTGGTGCACCATTGTTTGGATCCTAGGCCTCTGCCCCTATCAGCACAATCTTCACTGTGCACCGCTCCCTTCATGGCAACTTGAATAGCAATACTATGGCAAATTCTTTAAGAGTACCCGCCTTCACATCCTCTTGCCCCGTGCTAAGGTCTTTTGAACCCAATTTCACCTTTGCAAGTTGAGCCACCTCAATTCCTCCATCAAATGCTTCTTTGAGGTAAGTTGCATGTGCCTTGAAGCTCCCTTCGTCTTTGGCACCATGCAGAATGAGCCTGCTCCATCAGAATGAGGATCCATGGAATGACATGATCCCGCTCTTGCCTCTGCAAGAGTTTATGTCCTTGGTTTTTGTCTAAGGGAAGCTTTGTGCCTCTGCTCCATATCCCATCTTCTATGTCGGCTCCCTTCATGCGACTTGGGTACTTCACCAAGTTACACCCAAGTTGCTTCGCTCCTCGTTTTGTATTGCGTTGATGGTGGCCCTTGCGCCCACCATTCCACGGGTCAACCTTCCATTGAGTCTGATCTCTATATTGACTCCAAATGTGCTTTCATTTGTGTTGCCTTGGATCGCTCCCCTACTTGATCTTGTAATGCATTCCCCCATGCATTATCTTAAGCGAGATCATACGACAACTCCTCGCCGCTCGCTCAGTCCATTGAAGTATTCCTCCTCAACATGTGTGGTTCGTTGCACATGGTTCTTCCTTTGAAGAGTCAGTACTTATTTCTCCTAGATAACTATCCCATTGGAGCAACTTCTCTCTTCGCTTCCTTCTCTCTGAAAAGTTTCGAAGACCACTATCCCCTTGGACTACTCCACTATGCTAAATAAACTATGCATTGTTCTGCCCCCTAAACGCACTTGCTAGATTGCGACTCCACGTCAATACAGCCCCCACTACACCCCTCAAGGTCTAGCAACATGCTAAACTCGCTGCACACTTTAATCTCCTACGGACGTATCCTTTACAAGCTGAAGAGAAAGTTTCAATGCTTTATGGCATCGAGTTTCGATCGCCTTGGGATGGCCATGAACACTCCATCGTTCGCATATAAGCCTTTGCATGATTACCGAATTTTTAGAGTTAACAATTCCCCTCACCTCTGTGAGTTTTAAACAACTCTTTCGATTGCTAAACAATTCATTCCATCTTACATGGTCTCATCCTTTAACAAGCGCCTCACTTGTCTTGAGCACCATTAAGTATGGTTGCCAATGTTGAGTCATACTTCAAATTCAGTCATCCCAACCTTTGTGCGCTACACATTCTTCCTAGCTTCCTTGTCCTCGTGGTGCCTCTTGTGTGAAGGGTTGGCCATTCCTCTGAATGCCAATCTCAGATGCCCGTACCTCTGAGTGGCTCCTTTTCCCTATATCTCTATGCCCGTTTTCCCTTAAATGGTCACGTATGCTGGCTGCCCTTAACGCAGCCCCGCTAGGTCCCCCACATTTGTATGCCAAGTGTTTTTATGAATGCTTGCCCTGCTCTGATACCATCTGTCACAGACTTAGTTGGTTTTGCCTAAGTCATGTGGTACCCTTGCGTGTCCATCCGCAAAGGTCAACCTCTTCGAAACCTCCCATGCTCTCTTAGGACCTACAAAAGAGAAGACGAGTTAGAGAAAATGTCTCACTCGAGATCCACAATCAAACATTCCAGAAAACACTACATAGCCAATACAAATTACAAATCGACTTTACAAGCTCTGAACGGTGGCACAACAAAGGGGTAAAATGGTCCACTACAGATCGAAATCTCTCACAAGTGTCCATATGATACAACCTTTATTTACAAGCCTAAAATGGGGTTGTTAAGTCTTCGACCATCCCTCTACATGCAGTGCAAAGTATGAACATACCAAAAGATATGGACATAAATAAGCATTACATCAAACTGCTAGTCATAGGTGCCCAGCAAGCTAATCACGTGAGTGATGGCACGTGTGACTTAACACGAAATCTTTTTACTTATTATACTTTGGCATTTATCACTTTATATTAACTATTACACATATGCATGTATATATTGTGATGTCCTTGGATTTGTGTAATAGGAATCGGATTGTGATGAGATCACGATAATGTGACCGATTCACCTTTAAACACATATTCTAAATAATCCCGATTATAGGTTACTCGAGAGGGACATCGAGATAACAGGATAGACTGGTGTGCTATATACCCATCCATATGATCGATGTAGCTGGTCTCATAGTTGCTCATGTGGGAACACTAGGGATATAGTACAGGTGCTCATTGGAGAATGAGTTCACTGATTGATCCGCTTACGGAATATTGAATGATTGATAATGCCTTATTGTCAAATAGCGATTCCATAGTCCTAGTAGTATATCTGGTCCTTAGACTTGAGACACCAAGGATGTCCTGTATGAGTGCTCCACACTTTGATACCAGACTTATAGGTTTGGATGTTCTAGATCTAGTACAACTGGTCATTAGGAGTGATAGTCAACCTTATGAGGGCTATTGAGTGTCAATAAGGGATCAACCACTCTTGGTGTTATGAGAGGAATATCCCATGTGTTCTTGCTCTAGCAAATCCATGGTCAAGGTCATTCGGATTGAGAGAGAAAGAGTTCTCCGGGAGAATCCGATTAGAGCGAGACTCGAGTAGAAACAGTTTGGGTCTGACAGCACCAAACCTGGTATATAGTCTTTGGGATATTAGATGGATGAGGGACTATAGGTACATGGTAATTGAGGATAAACAGGTTCAATGGATTGGATTCCCCGGTATCGTCTGGGGACTATGGTGTAGTGGCCTAGTATGTCCGTAGTTGATAAGTCGAGTGAATTATTATGGAGATAATAATTCACAGAGCCAAAATGAGTTTTGACAGCTATGACTCACGACCTGCTCGATATTGAGTCTAGAGGGTCACACACATATGGTAGGTGTTACGATGAGTAGAGGTTCGGATATAAGATATCCACAGGATTCCCTATTTTATTAGATATCCAATAAGCCCTTGAATTATTGGATCCTATGGATGAGATCCAATAAAAGCCTATGAGAGATTATTAGATAAAGATCCACTAATCTAAGGGGCTTGGGTAATTGGATGTAGACCCAATACCCAATATGGGAGGATCCATTAGGGTTTGACAGGGGACCTCGATAAATAGGAGGGATTTAGTGGTTCATAGGCTAGAGCCTTTGCTTGCCTCTCCTATTCTCCTCCCCCTCTCCACCTCAGAATAGGCTTGGAGTTTTGAGGAGCGTCGTTGCAGCCCTACTATGTGGATCACCACTAAAAAGGAGGAAGCTTGATCTCCTTCACCCTCTCCTAGAGATCTATAAGGAAATAGGGATATATGATCTCCCTAGGTAACATAATCTATTCTATACACAGTTTGTTTTGTAGATTTTTGTGCACCAATTTTCGCATGACAACGAACATCTCTTTGGGAATAGGGGATTTTGTTTTTATTCTTCTGCTGCGCATGTGATGTCACCCCCAAGATTTCTCAATAGTGGTATCAGAGCCAAGTTGTTCGTGTGAATGATTAGTTTTGAACTGCGTGTGTTGTGTTTAGGAAGAATTTTGACATCAAATTATTAATGCAATAGACGAGGAAGGGTAGCAACTATTGTTGCACTTGCTTCGCTCGAATATGGCTGCTTGCTTATTGCCATCTTCGTGTAGGCAAGCCGCCTACAGCGGTGGTGCGCAAGGGCGCCGCTTGCGGCTGCTTCTCCCGTGGGTTGAGGCACCGCAGGGCAGCGGCACATGCAGTCGCTGCTCCCACGAGCAAAACCCCCCTGCAGGGGTGGCCTCCTAGCGGGGCAGCACAGCTTGTGGGCACTACCCCACGGGCAGAACTGCCCGCGGCGGCGGTGGCACCCGCGGGGGCGCCCACCTGCAGGGTCAGCGTCGCCAGCGAGCGTGCCGCCCGCAGGCGAGGGTAGCGCCCCGCCCACGCCGCATAGCCTGCCGCCGGTAGGGTGGTGGCGGCTGCGGCTGCAGTAGGGGAAAGGGAGAAAGGGGGTTACGATTTTCTGGGCAAAAGATAGTTTTGCCCCACAAAATTTGAGAAATTCCAATTCTATCTTTTTGTCCAAATTATGAAAATACCCCTTAGAATTCAAAAAATTCCTACATGTCCCTGAATTCAAAAAATATTAGTTAATTAAATAGTTTAATTAATTATTATTTTTTATTATTATCTAGTAGTCCTACATGATGATGGTTTATACATGTGATGTATGATGTGTGGACGGATGATCATGGACTATGTGATGTGTGTACTTGTGATTATTATTATTGGGGCCTACAAGCCTCCATTATATTTCTCGTTTATTGTCGGGCTTGCGTGCCTATGATTAAATTGTAATCATACGAGGAGACGCAGCGGGAGTGAGGAAGCGATAGCGGGACCCACGAGATGGACGATCGCAATGTATGGAGATGCATTGAGATGTTGACGGAACCGACGAGGATGAGATGAACGATCACAGGGCATAGAGATGCACCGTTGCACACATAGATCTTGATGTGAGTGATTATGCCTATTGGCTCGAGCTTGATCACATTAGGTTGTGGTCTATGATCATCTGGTGTGATTGCTTATACACATACTAGCTATGTATATATATTTGCATGTGAAGTAGATATATATTAAATATGTATATATGTGACATATCATATTAGGAGACCAAATTATAGAAACCTCTCTCTCGACAATATTAAGTCGGTAAACATGAGGCAATTAGGTTGACCCACGTGGCCTTCCATCGTTATAGGTAGGAATCGATTCCCGGTGTAGGTTTAGTTGGTCGAGTCTCTCGAGGCTCACCTATATCGCGATTCGCTATCTTATCTATGACATAGAGATGTCATCGGTGATCTAAGGACATAGTATGCTTGGTCGAGTCCCTCGAGGGTATATCGTCAAATCAGACTCATCTTGTAACGATGGTGTTGACTGAATCGAACATCATGGTTGGTCGAGTCCCTGGAGACCATGGTGATTCGGAGGTCGAAAAGGACATGAATCACAAGTAGTTGTGATCGGCAAGAGTTGCCTACCTTTTGGATTTAGTGTGATTGGTCGAGTCCCTCGAGGTTATATTAAGACACTAATTAGATCATGATCCCCACTAGAAGTCTACCGGAGACTTCCGTTTCACGTGCTGAGGGTGTCGTGTGACTCGCAAGTAAAATAGTGGGAGCATATTAAGATAGAAGTCCATATCTTGATTGTTTATTTTTTGTAAAATCTGCATGTTATTCATTTCTACTGCATCTTTATTTTAAAAAATGTAGCATTTAAATCCCTTACATGGCATACTGGATGTCAACCGCCTCACTGGTCCAACTTATATGGATTGGCTCTGTAACTTGAGAATTGTTCTTATGGCGGAGAAAATCGCGTATGTCCTTGATACAGTGATGCCTACGCTTGACGAAGGGGCAAGCAAGGATGAGATCGCTAGCTACGTGAAGTACATTGATGACTTTACTCTTGCTTAGTGTTACATGTTGGACTCTATGACTCCTAAGTTACAGAGACAATATGAAAAGATAGATGCTGGATCCATTCTCCTACATGTCCATAAATTGTTTGAGGAATAGGGAATGACTCAATGATATGAGATATCCGAGAGCCTCTTCCGTGCTAGGATGACTGAGGGGACACCGGTTCAGAATCATGTCCTAAAGATGATTGAGTGGATAGAGAAACTCATAGGTCTAGGAATGGTCCTAAAGGATAACTTGTGTATGGATATTGTGCTTTAGTCCCTACCAGATTCCTTTTCATAGTTTATAATTAATTTTAATATGAACAAGCTTGAAGTGACTTTTCCAAAGCTCCTCAATATGTTGAGGGAGGCAGAGAGCACTATAAAAAAGGAGAAGCCAGTTCTCAACACTGGTGAGACCATAAAGAAAAGGAAAACAGAAAAGTCCCTTAAGAAGGGCAAGGGCAAGGGCAGATTAGGTAAAGCAAAGATTGCTAAGAAAGACCCAGCAAAGGATAAAGGCCAGTTCTTCCACTATGGCAAAGATAGGCATTCATGATCAATCTCCAGTTATCAGATTTTTGTGATAGTGCATTGGTATTAGATACCGATATTACTTATCATATCTATAATTTGTTGTAGATTCTGGCAAAGTTAAAGAGATTGGTGAGAGGAATGTTACATAATGGTTTGTTTAGGCTAGACATTACTTCATATATCATGAATGTAAGTGTGTCTAGGAGGAAACGAGATGAGGTGAACAATGCATACTTGTGACATTGTAGGCTAGGTCACATCCATGATGGAAGAATTCAAAAGTTGCTAAAGGATGGATATCTAGATCTATTCGACTATGAGTCATATGTAACTTGTGAGCATTACCTTCGTAGAAAACTGACAAACTCTCCATTTAGTGGAACTAGAGAGAGCCCATGTCAACTCATGCCATTAGTGGTTACTCCTACTTCATTACCTTTACTGATTATTTCTCAAGGTATGAATATGTGTACTTAATGAAGTACAAGTCCGAGGCCTTTGAGAAATTCAAAGAATATAAGAATGAAGTGAAGAACCAGACTGGAAAGAGTATCAAAACTCTTCAATCAGATCAAGGTGAGTACTTAAGTACATAGTTTACTCAGTTCCTCAAGGACCATGGGATATTATCCCAATGGACACCTCCTTATACACCTCAACTCAATGGTATGTCTGAAAGGAGAAGTTGTACGCTGTTAGACATGATACGATTCATGATGAGTTTTGCTAACCTACCCATCTCATTCTGGGGATATGCCCTAGAGACCATAGCTTACCTTCTGAACAGAGTTCCAACTAAGTCGATAGTGTCTACACCATATGAGATATGAAAAGGAAAGAAGCCCGATCTTAAGGTTGTTAAGATTTGGGGCTGCCCTGCCCACGTTAAAAGACACAACCCTGATAAGTTGGAATCGAGGACAGAGCAATGCAAGTTCGTGGGATACCCCAAGGAAACTTATAGGTATTATTTCTATCATCTCAAGGACCAAAAGGTCTTTGTAGCCAAGAGAGCAGTGTTTCTTGAGAAAGAACATATTCTTGGCGGAGACAGTGAGAGAATTATAGAGTTGAGTGAGGTTGGAGAACCTAACTCAAGCACTACTCTACAGCCCTAGTCTGTTTAGGTACCTAATACACAAGTTCCAACTTTATGTAGGTCTGGTAGAGTATCCCATCCTCCTGAGAGATATGTGGGACATATTAGAGGAGAGGACATTGAGGATATTGATCCTCAGACCTACGAGAAGACTATTATGAGTATAGACTTTGGGAAGTGGCAAGAAGCCATAAATTCTGATATAGATTTTGTGTACTCCAACAAGATTTGAAACCTAGTTGATGTGCCTGAAGGTATTGTACCCATCGGTTGCAAATAGATCTTTAAGAAAAAAGATCAGAGTAGATGGAAAGGTAGAGACCTATAAAGCAAGGCTAGTGGCTAAGTGGTATTGTCAAAGGTAAGGTATTGACTATGATGAAACCTTCTCAACTGTAGTAATATTAAAATCTATCTGAATTCTATTGGCTATTGTAGCACACTGTGATTATGAGATCTGACAGATGGATGTGAAAACCACATTCCTCAATGAAAACCTCGAGGAGGAGGTGTATATGATACAACCCGAGGGATTCGTGTCTAAGGACTGCCCAGATAAGGTGTCAGGTTACTTAGATCAATTTATGGACTAAAGCAAGCTTTTCGAAGTTAGAACATATGATTTTATGAGGCAATCGGATCTTATGACTTCATTATGAATGAAGATGAGCCTTGTGTGTACAGGAAGGTAAGTGGGAGCGTTGTCACCTTTTTGGTGTTATATGTGGATGACATCCTGATCATTGCGAATAATGTTAGAATGCTATCCATAGTAAAGACTTGGTTATCTAGACACTTCTTCATGAAGGACTTTGGGGAAGCATCCTATATCTTGGGGATTCAAATCTATAAAGATAGATCTAAGAGGATGCTTAGCTTGTCCCAATCAAGGTACATAGAAACCATTGTCAAAAGGTTTGGCAAGGAAAATTCCAAGAGAGGTCTCATATCGATGAGACATGAGATATCGCTTTCTAGGAGTATGTTCCCAAAGACATTTGAAGAAAGGGTGAACATGGATGTGATACCTTATGCCTCAGCGATAGGGTCTATCATGTATGCCATGTAATGTACTAGGCCTGATATAGCGCATGCTCTGAGTGTCACGAGCAGGTATCAGGCGGATCTAGGCTTGGAGCACTAAAAAGCTGTAAAGTATATCCTTAAGTACTTGAGAAGCACTAAGGATCTTTTACTAGTATATGGAGGTAGTAGCCTCAAGGTTGAAGGCTACACGGACTCGAGTCTTCAGTCCGATGTCGATAATAGCAAGTCAAATTCGAGGTTTGTGTATACATTGAATGGAGGAGCAGTATGTTGGAAGATGTTAGAACCCTTGCAGATTCTAAGCTTGGGGTTGATCTCTTTAGGGGATCGGCCTCCTGGAACTCTATAGGGGTTCCTTCCTTCAAGTTGCTGCTCAAAGGCTGCAGAAAAGATTCATCTATTGCTTATCAAAAGAGGATGAATACATGACTATTTATAGGGTTTCTAAACCCTAACTCCTAATAGGACTCCTACCCAAGACTCTTACTCAATTAAGACTTCTACTCAAGACTCCTAATAGGACTCTTACTCAAGACTCCTATTCCTTTACAACTCCTAATTCTTCTTTAAGAAATAACCTCTAAACTCTAGCCGGCCTCTTCACCTCTTTAATAAGGGTCGGCTTAGGTAGGTTTTACATGAATGCCCCAATCAATTAGGACTCTCCTAGCTAGAGTCCTAATAGACCCACCCTCTTCAAATTAGCCTTGTCCTCAAGGCTAACAATCCATGAATTTTGTGAATTTGATCTTCAAGTCGTCATAGTTCTCCCAAGTGACACCTTCTACTGGTAAGTTCACCCATTGTATTAGCACTTCAGTAATGGGTCATCATCGTCGAGTCACTATCCGTCGATTAATAATAGCACTCAACTGGGTCTGGAGTTCTCTTTGGGTAGTCATATTTGGTGGGTGACTTTGGGCTATCTCCAAGCACCTGTTTATCACTTCCGTCTGGCCATCGGTTTGTGGGTGATACGTCGTACTCCTTTTCAATTTAGCACCCTGCATATGGAATAACTCTGTCCAAAATCTGCTCGTGAAGATGCAAGTAGAATTTGGCACAAGCACAATGCGTCCTTTATCATGTAATTCTTTTGAGTCCCAATTGTAATGAGCCACGAAGCTTGATGCTTCCTCCAATTTTTTTATGATCTTACTGGTCTCCGGATCTTCCTGCCATTCTATCATAATATCCTCAAGGAAGTCACTGGTTGGAAGTGAAACGACCGAAAATTCAACTTGCTCGGGTAGCTGCGAAAGCGCATCTGCAACAACATTCTCTTTCCCCTTTTTGTAAGTTATTTCATAATCAAATCCAAGAAGTTTTGTTACCCATTTTTGCTGCTCAGGGGATGATATCTTTTGCTCCAAAAAGTACTTGAGGCTTTTATGGTCGGTTTTAATTTGAAATCGTCGACCGATCAAGTAGGGTCTCCACCTCGTTGCTGCGTGCACAATGGCGAGCATCTCCTTATCATATGTTGACATGTTTTGATGGGAGGGAGATAATGCCTTGCTAGTGTATGCGAGTGGTCGACCATCTTGCATGAGAATGGCTTCAATTCTAACTCCAGATGCGTTGGCCTCAATAATGAAGGGCCAGTTAAAATCTGGTAGTGCTAGCACCGGCGTCGTCGTCATGGCTGCCTTAAGTTTGTCGAAGGCAGCAGAGGCTTTGTTCGACCATTTGAAGATATCTTTTTTCAGTAAAGAAATAAGTGGTGCATTGATCTTTCCATAGTTTTTCATGAACTTACGATTGTAGCCTATTAAACCGAGAAAGCCACGTAGTAATTTTATGTTCCACGAGGTCAGCCAATTCTGCATTGCTTCAATTTTGGAGGGGTCCACTGCCACACCTTCCTCTGATATGATATGCCTATGATATTCTACCTTCTGGCAAAAATTCATAGTGGCCATTGTGTGTTCAAAAGGCGATTTTCGGTATGTCTTCTTTGCACACTCATATTTGATGATACCCGGATCGAAGGTCCAGCTTTGTGAAGATTTGTGCTCCCTTTCATCTAGCAATTCATCTGCTATTGGAATAGGATATTTGTCCTTGATGGTTATGCCACTGAGGGTTTGGTAATCAATGTACATTCGCCATGTTTCGTCCTTTTTTCGTACAAAGAGCATTGGTGAAAAGTAGGGGCTGCAACTTGGCCGAATAACTCCTATTTCGGGCATCTCTTTTAGAATCCTTTCTATTTTATCCTTCTGCAGATATGAATGTTGATATAGCCAAGTATTTGCAGGAGGTTTGCCTAGAAGAATCGGTATACAATGATCATGCCGATGGGCAAGAGGTAGGTTGCGTGGTTCGTCAAATATATCTGAAAATTCAGCAAGCAAAGGAAGTAGGTTTGGATCTTCAAATTCTATTGGCTCTCCCTTAGTTTGCTGCTCAAGTTGTACCAAAAAGCTGCTGCATGCTTTATGCAAAACCTTCTCCATTTGTTGTATGCAAATCGTCATTACGTCGCCCCCACGTTTCCCATGTAGAATCACCTGTTTCCCTTTACTGTAAAATCTCAAAATTAGTTTCATAAAATTTCAGGAAACATTACCTAATGTTGTCAACCATTCAATTTTGAGCATAGCCTCATGATCATCGAGAGGAAGGAGGAAGAAATCTGCAATTATCTCTTGTTCCTGCGGTAATAGTTTCTCCCGCGGGTGCTTATGATCACACTTCAAAATCCGTCCGTCGGTGAACTTGACGTCAAACCTGCTGTAATACTCGATAGGTAAGGCCATCTGGATAGCAACTTTACTATCTAGGAAGTTATTAGTGATGCCCATGTTGATGAGAACAGTGATCGATTGTTGTTTGAGAAGGCTTTCAACTTTCATCGTTTGCGGGTTTGAGTAGCCAGCTAGTGCATGCACCATAACTTTGGTCGGTTGTGGCTCTTCTTTTGCATCTTCTTCTTTATTATCAAGGCTCTCTTCTTGATGTTCAATGACCTCTTCTTCTACTAGTTTAATCATAAGAAGTCTCCCTTTTCTATAGTGATGCTCGCGGCTCCACGGCTCATCGCGGTGCCAATATAACTCCTCTGTAGATTGCTCCGGAAGCTCTTCTCTTGTCATCATTTTTGGTGCAGAGACTCGATTGATAGTAGGGGGGGCTGAGGGCTTCTGCATTGTAGGTTGAGAAGTAATCCTAGTCCTCCGAGCTTCATGGTTCAATCGCTCCTCTTGATGTCGTGCGAAAGAGATGGCTGCCATAAGCGTGTACGGTTGTCGTGCTTTAACTTCTCCCCGGATCTCCGGCTTCAAGCTCTCAATAAAGGTCCCCAATAGCTGTTTTTGAGACCAATCACAAGTTTGATTAGATAACCTTTCAAACCTAGTTTGGTACTCCTGAATGGTAGAGGTTTGTCGGATCTTTGCTAGTTGTTCGTCAATATTCTCGTAATCGGTTGGTCCGAACCGGATCAATAGTCCTTCTTTGAATTGTCACCATGAGAGGACTCCATGAGTATATTTAAACCAGTCAAACCACTGTATGGCATCCCCTTCAAGATGTATAGCTGCAATTTCCACCATAGATGCATCCGCAGTTTTGTGGTACCGAAAATACCGCTCCGCGCGCGAGATCCAACCAATCGGGTCTCCTTCTTCCCATCTAGGGAAGTCCACCCTCAAGCATGGATAGTTGGGATCAATCATAGAGCCTCCCCTCCCTTGGAAGTCATCTCTTCGGGCTTGGTACGATTGGGCAGAGCTCTCTCCTTGATGTGATTTCTTCGGGCTTGGTAGTCGGCCCAATCTGAGTTCGGTAAAGAGCGTCCGAATCTTATCTTCCATTTGTGCCTCGAAGGCTTCGAATTTAGCATTAATTGCCACCTCAGATGCCATAGTACATGCCTCCAAATCTGTGATATTAAGATCTCTCTTTTGTTGTCGGGTTAAAGGCATGTATAGGTTGAGAGAAGTGGTGGTCGAAAGGGTTGGTGGATTGATGGATGTAGGCTACCGTTTAGGCTTGTTTTGTGGCTGTTTTGGGTGTAGTTTGAGGGTGTGGTTTGGTGGAGTTTTAGGGCTATGGATGAAAGTTTTAAATCTGTGATAGATGGCAGCAAAGGTTTGATAGAAATCAGTGGAAGTTTGTTGCAGAATTGTGTTGTCTGGTAAGAGCAGAATTGTCGTCGAAGAAACAGTAGTTTCTCAACAAAATTTCCACAAAAAACTTGAGAGATTTGAGGAGGGAATTGATAGCAAAATCTCAGTGTATATGCAAGTAAGAATGTCCAATTTAATCAAGAAAATTTCGGTAATATAACAGCAAAGAAATTGGTGCAAGTTGCGATAGCAGAATTCTCGTCAAAAAAATTCAGCGGTTTGCGACGAAAATTTACAGCAACACAAAATCGTTTTTAGAGGTGAATTCCTTAATAGATCAATCTTAGATGGAAGCCAAGATGATCTATGAAATATATAAGAAATTTTGTTCAAAAAGATTGCAAATAGATCGGTTAAGGCAACAATATGCTGCTGAAATTTTCTGCAGCACAGATTTTCAAGTGTCACAGATTCGACGTAAAATATCAGTAGTTTATATTAAGAATTTTTCGACAAAACCAAAGGGAAATCCACTGTTAGGAAGTGTCAAAGCTATCATAAAAATTTTATAGAGATTTGGACAGAAAAATATAGTAGCAAGATTAAATAATTTGTACTATGCGGCTGGAATTTCACAGTGCAGATTTTCAAGTGTAGCAGTTTAGACGTAAAAGATTAATGGTTTATATTAAGAATTTTTTGACAAAACCAAAGGGAAATCTGCTATTAGGATGTGTCAAAGCTGTCATAAAAATTTCGTAGAGATTTGGATAGAAAAAATGTAGTAGCAAGATCAAACAATCTGTGTTGTGCGGCTGAAATTTTACAGTGCAGATTTTCAAGTACTGCAGATTAGATGTAAAAGATCAATGGTTTATATTGAGAATTTTTTTATAAAACTAAAGGAAAATCTGCTGTTAGGAAGTGTCAAATCTGTCATAAAAATTTTGTAGAGATTTGGATAGAAAAAACACAATAGCAAGATCAAACAGGCTATGTTATGCGGTTAGAATTCTGCAATGTATCTTTCGTCGTAAAGATGAAAACTTTGCGGTGAAAAGTTTATGCAGCAATATAGGAACAAAATTTTTTTTTTTTGGATTTTTGAATAAGGATAACTAAATTGCAGTAGCAGTAAGGTAGGAAACCAGAACCTGTTACAATTCACGGGGAGATCAAAGGATGATCTGCGGTGGTGGAGATGATGGCGGAATTTAGCGACGATCTTTTAAGAAATTGTGGGAATTGCTTTGGGCGGCTGTGGAGAGATGATGGATGGCTATGGAAGGGCAGCAAGATGCCAAGAATGCTGCTCTGATACCAAGTGTTAGAACCCTTGCAGATTCTAAGCTTGGGGTTGATCTCTTTAGGGGATCGGCCTCCTGGAACTCTATAGGGGTTCCTTCCTTCAAGTTGCTGCTCAAAGGCTGCAGAAAAGATTCATCTATTGCTTATCAAAAGAGGATGAATACATGACTATTTATAGGGTTTCTAAACCCTAACTCCTAATAGGACTCCTACCCAAGACTCTTACTCAATTAAGACTTCTACTCAAGACTCCTAATAGGACTCCTACTCAAGACTCCTATTCCTTTACAACTCCTAATTCTTCTTTAAGAAATAACCTCCAAACCCTAGCCGGCCTCTTCACCTCTTTAATAAGGGTCGGCTTAGGTAGGTTTTACATGAATGCCCCAATCAATTAGGACTCTCCTAGCTAGAGTCCTAACAAAAGAGTTCCAAGCAAGATACTACTGCTGACTCGACCATAGAGGCGGAGTACATTGCTGTAATAGAGGCAGCAAAGGAGGGAGTCTGGATGAAGAAGTTCATCACAGATCTAAGAACTGGGCCAACTAGCGAGGAGTTGATTCCTTATATTGCGACAACTATGGGGCGATTACTCAAATAAGAGAACTCGGGTCTCATCAGAAGTGTTCTGGGGAGGTTCCAACTTATTAGAGAGATCATGACCTAAGGAGATGTAGTAGTGGAAATAGTTCCATCCGAAGATAACATTGCAGATCCACTAACAAAGCCATTGTCTCAAATTATCTTTGAGCGTCATAGGGGTTTGATAGGGATCGGACACAAAAGTGATTGGCTTTAGGTCAAGTGAGAGATTGCTAGTCATAGGTGCCCAACAAGCCAATCATGTGAGTGATGGCACGTGTGACTTGACACGAAATCTTTTTGCTTATTATACTTTGGCATTTATCACTTTATATTGACTATTGCATATATGCATGTATATATTGTGATGTCTTCAGATCTGTGCAATAGGAATCGGATCGTGATGATATCACGATAATGAGACTGATTCACCTTTAAACATAGATCATAAATAATCCCGGTTATAGGTTACTCGAGAGGGACAATAAGTTAACCAGACAGACTGGTGTGCTGTATACTTGTCTATATGATGGATGCAGCTGGTCTCATAGCTGCTCGTATAGGGATACTAGGGATATAGTACAAGTGCTCATTGGAGAATGAGTTCACTGATTGATCCACTTATAGAATAATTGATGGTTGATGATACCTTATTATCAAACAGCTATTCCATAGTCCTAGTGGTGTATCTGGTCCTTAGACTTGAGACACTAAGGATATCCTGTATGAGTGCTCTACTCTTTGATACTAAACTTATAGGTTTGGATGTCCCAGATCTAGTACAACTAGTCATTAGGAGTAACAGTCGACCTTACGAGGGCTATTGAGTGTCAATAGAGGATCATCCACTCTCGGCGTTATGAGAGAAATATCCCATGTGTTCTTGCTCAGACAAATCCCTAGCCGGGGTCATTCGGATTGAGAGAGAAAGAGTTCTCCGGGAGAATCCGACTAGAACGAGACTCGAGTAGAAACCGTTTGGGTCTGACAGTACCATACTTGGTATACGGTCTCTAGGATATTAGATGGATGAGGGACTATAGGCACACAGTAACTAAGGACAAACATGTCCAATGGATTGGATTCCCCTATATCGTCTAGGGACTACGGCGTAGTGGCCTAATACGTCCGTAGTCGATGAATCGAGTGAATTATTATGGAGATAATAATTCACTAAGCCAGAAGGAGTTCTGACAGCAATGACTTATGACCAGCTTGATATTAGGTCTAAAGGGTCACACACATATGGTAGGCATTGTGATGAGTAGAGATTCGAATATGAGATATCCG
The DNA here is from genome assembly GCA_004837865.1 of Musa balbisiana. NCBI lineage: Eukaryota > Viridiplantae > Streptophyta > Magnoliopsida > Zingiberales > Musaceae > Musa > Musa balbisiana. Next base: position 19,489,126 of record CM017196.1, on the reverse strand, counting down.
CAAGAGCCCCTATTTTATTGGATATCCAATAAGCCCCTGAATTATTGGATCTTATGGATCAGATCCAATAAAAGCCTATGAGAGATTATTAGATAGAGATCCACTAATCTAAGTGGGTTGGGTAATTGGATGCAGATCTAATACCCAATAGGGGAGGATCCATTAGGGTTTGATAGGGGACCTCTATAAATAGAGAGATTCAGTGGTTCATAGGCTAGAGCCTTTGCTTGCCTCCCCTATTATCCTCCCCCTCTCTACCTCAGAGCAGGCCTAGAGTATTGAGGAGCGTTGTCGTAACCCTGCTGTATGGATCACCGCTAGAGAGGAGGATGCTTGACCTCCTTCACCCTCTAATAGAGATCTGCAAGGAAATAGGGATAACGATCTTCCTAGGTAACATAATCTATTCTATACATAATTTGTTTCATAGATTTTTGCACATCAATTTTCGCACGACGACGAACATCTCTTTGAGAATAGGGAATTTTGTTTTTATTCATCCGTTGCGCATGTGATGTCACCCCAAGATTTCCTAACACAAATATCCTATTTAGAAGCTTGTCCGTGACAACCTGGCAAGCTTCTGAACTTTACAACGATCTTCTTAGCGAGTTCCGACGAGCTTCTTTGGCAAGCACTTGGACGTCTCGTCCACTTCTAGCAGAACTTTCGATAAGCGTCCAAACTTGAACTCCCGACAAACTCCCGACGAAATCTCAATCTTGACTCTGGCACAAAATTTGCTTTATGTCTTACTGCTATTGTATTCAATCCTACACACTTTTCTCTACATATAGATTAGATCAATAATTCACCAATCGATTTCATCATCAAAATTCGAGATTCAACAAAAAGATGATATTTTCACAAAAAAATTTAAAAGAGGAATGAGTTTGAATACCTTTTAATATATCTTCAATAATTAGCTCTTTTGGATGTGCATCTATATACTTTCATTCCTTAGGTAAGGATTCTTTGGAAGTAGATGCATCCAAGTTGCTTGGGAGATGAGAATTCTCTTTCAAATTTAAAGTGTCAAATTCAAAATCATCATTAAAATCATTTTTCTTAAATTCAGGAGACTCATTAAAAATATGGATAGATTCCTCAATAATCAAAGTTCTTTTATTGAAAACATGATAAGCTTTAGAAATGGAGGAATATCCAAGAAATATGCTTTCATCAGATTTTGCATCAAATTTTCATAAGATATTTTTTTTAAAATAAAATATTTACAACCAAAAACTTTAAAATATGAAATGTTGGGTCTTTTATTATTCCATAATTCATAAGGAGTTTTAGAAAATAGTGGTTGATAGGGCATATTATGGATTTCGTCACGTGGACACGAACCCCAACCATGCTGGTGCAAGCGCAGAACCTCTGGAGGAAGATGCGGCGCCACGTCGGATGTGCCACCATGAATTTGGGATGATAGTTGCTCCCCTCCCGCACCATCTAGGGCTACATGAACTAGCGACGCCCCGACAAGGATCACACTGGGAAGCTCGGGACGGCACCATATGGCATCGTTCTGCACATACTGTGCGATGGTCGTTCGAAGCTACAAACTCATCACTTAGGGAGTCAGTCGTTGTGCAAAGGTCACATACGACCGACTCTCAAGCACCAGAATAAAAGCCCCTTGCCAACATCTGGCAAGAGGTAGAGGATTCTTGGCAAGGAATTCCACTAACTTAATCTTTAGATGGGCCTAAGTCGGGATTCCCCTCTCCATCCCGACTAGGCTAGTGTGCAGGAATCCGATAGTGACAAAGGCGGACGAGCTCACTGAAGAGGCACATCCCAACCGACCCCGAGCTCAAATCAACTAAGCAATGATCTCATCCTTGGGACGATCCTAGACATTGCCAATCGTATCGAGCTGTACAGACCTCTCGACCATGACATAAGGTTCACTAATGTTTTTGGTGCTAAAAGGAGGGTTGATGTTGCAGGAATGCCTCGCGGCCAACATGGGGGTTTGCCCCACCAAAGAACCATTGGTGACCCACCTCGCCTATGGACCCGGAGGTCAACCGCCTATCACTCATGGGGACAGGGGTGTTGCGACATAGATGCCGGATCGCTACTAGCGCTTGTTCAACGACCCTGGACTCTCCCCTCTTGGTAAAGCCTCTAGACCCTTAGTTGTCTCGCTTGAGGCATTCCTCAGCCTCGCCAAGCAAGTGCAAACCTTGGCGGGAATGATGTAGACGGCCGCCCCACTCATTTTGTAGCTCATGTAGTTGGTGGTTCCATTGATCCTGCCCACTTTCCTCTCGTAGCCACCCAATGTTCCCCTGACTGACCGAACACCACAAATACCAAATCATGACAAGGTTGAGGAGCGGGTTGGGATCGAGGAACACACCGGAATGCTGAGAATGGCGCTTGAGTGAAGTGCACGCACATCCCGTCAGGTCGCCCCACCAATTTTCGAGCCCGATACCCTATCATCAGACTCGGTCTCCATGGTGAACCATTGCCTAGATGAGTTCCAACGTGAATTCCTCAAGTCGTAGGGTGAGACTAGGGAAGGCAACTTGGGAGCATCCCCTTTTGCTCGAGAAATCCAAAATAAGCCCATGCCACTCAACTTACGACTTCCAACATTGGAGTCCTACGATGGTGATTCCGATCCAACGGAACACATTACTGTATTCCGAGCTCAAATGGCCCTTTACGGCACTTCCAATGCCCTGATATGTCGGGCGTTTCCTACTACCTTTAGGGGACTAGCATAGAAAAAATGCATTTTCAAGAAAAATTGCATTCTCTGCCTTTTTGTTTCAATTTAAGTGATTTGATTTCATATAAGCATGCCCAAGTTTTTACCCCAAATCAAAATATGTATCATCGTTTAAAACCAAGAAAGCAAATTTCATCATAGAAATCATCAAAATCAATAAACCATAAATTACAAAAATCATTATTACTTCAAATCATCATGCATAATTAAATCATCAAGCATGATTTCATTAATCATAAAGCATTTTCAATCAAAATCATTAAGTGAATCTAACTCTTCATGCTTAGTCTTCCATACAAAAGCCATGCATTATCATTTATAATAAAAAAGCAATATGGAAATCATTAAGATACACATTATTACTTCTTAAAACATGCATAGAATTAATCTTATTTGGTGTACAAGTTTTGCATTTAATTTTAACATTTTTATTCCTTTACCATAAAACATGTAATTGTCATGATAATTTTTTATTTTTTTTAACAATTTATGTAAACTAACAACTCATAAAATGTATCAAATTATTTCAAAATAAACTAAGAGGATTTTGGGTACCTCATCGTCGAAAGTCATTAAGGAGTAGTTCGCCACCTTGTCTTTGTTGGTTTGCTTCTCATCTTCGGATAAGCTCGATTCGTCCCAAGCTGCATTGAATACTTTCTTCTTCTTTGGCAGCTTTTTCTTTTTAAGTTCATTTTTATTTTTTGATTCTTGTTTTAAGAACTTTTTAAGTTTTATTGTGAGAAGTTCGAGGTCATCATCATCATCGAGTTATCACTCAAGTGGCATTCTATTGTTTGAAGTGCCAAATCCTTCCTGTTCTTTAGAAGATTGTTCTCATGTTCATGAAGTTCATCATGTGCCTTGCACATCATTTCATAGATCATTAATGACCCGATAAGTTCTTCAAGTGGAAACTTATTTAAGTCTTTTGTCTCTTATATTTGCAATTACTTTAGGATCCCAATATTTAGGAAGGGATCCTAGAATCTTGTTTATAAGTTCAAGATTAGAAAAATATTTGTCAAGAACTTTTAAACTATTGACGACATCCATAAAATGAGTGTACATATTAACAATAGTTTCACTTGGCTTCATTCGAAATAATTCAAAATCATGCATCAAAAGATTAATCTTCGAATCTTTAATTCTACTAGTGCGTTCGTGTGTGATTTCAAGTATATGCCAAATGTCAAAAGTTGTTTCGCGAATAGAAACTCAATTAAATTCAGTTTTATCCAAAGCATAAAATAAATTATTCATAGCTTTGGCGTTCACAGAGAAAGTCTTCTTCTCTAAATCATTCCGATCGTTCATTAGAAGAAAAGACTTTTGAAATCCATTTTCGATAATATTCCATAAATCGAGATTCAATTAAAGCAGAAAAACTCTCATCCGAGTCATCCAATAGAGTGACCCTTTTGAAAGCCGAAAAAAACCATTTCTCTAGGGTGTTAAACTAAATGAGAAAAAAAATTGTGGCTCTGATACCAAATGTTAGGATCGAGTCGGCACTAAGAGGGGTGGGGGGTGGGGGGGGGGGGGGGGGGTGAATTAGTACAACGATAAAATCACGTTGATTCAAAAAACTTTTGTTCGATGAAAATGTATTGGAAAGATGCTTGACTTGAAAGCGTTCATAAGTGTAATGAAAGTAAGAAATCAGTTTGCAATTAAAGTAAATAACTTAAAGAAAATACAAACCTGATTTTTATAGTGGTTCAGTCATTGTTGTTAGGATCAAGAACGGAACTAAGTGGTGGGGGGTGAATTAGTGCAGCAGATAAAAATGATAAATTTAAATATCTTCAAAAAACTTTGTGTGATGAAACTCTTAGTTCGACGAAAACATTTTAAATAGACATTTGACTTGAATAAGTTTGTGAGTAGAGATGAGGGGATTGGATAGTTTGCAAAAAAGTAAAGTAGAATGTAGCAAAAGTAAAATACACTCCAAGAAGAGAACACGCCAATTTTATAGTGGTTCAGTCGTTCGACCTGCATCCACTGCCAACACCTCCTTTAAAGGGGGCACCAGTATCCACTATTGATCTTTCTTGAAGGGCAAAGATCAATCACCCATTTACAAAACTTTCACAAGTGGCTCACACTCCTTTTATAAACTCTCACACTTAGAAATGATGGAGGTGAACTCTCAACTATTGTAAACTATTTCACTATAATTTTGATTCAGTTCTTATCACTTCTTTGTGCTCTACCAGCTGAGAAGTAAGGGGTATTTATAGCCCTCAATTGGCTTTAGAATTGGAGCCAAAAAGTGTCATATCCCTGATTTTTGGGATACTAATGGTACTACTATCATTATTGGGTGGTACTATCACCTGACACTCTGACACTATGTGGTACCACAGTCCAGTCTGGTGGTACTACCACTTGACAAAGCCTAAGAGACTGAGCTCTAGCGGTACCACCGCCTAACAAGGTGGTACCACCACTTGGCACCATTAACTGCCGGTGATACCACCACCCAATCTAGGCAGTACTATTGCCCAAACCACATGGGAGGCTGAGCCTCAAGCGGTTCCATCGCCCACCCTGGGCGGTGCCATCGCTTGGCAAGGCTTCAAGTGGTCGAGTGGGCCTTCCATCTGGCCCAACTTAGCCCTATTTTGGGCCCAATTGGCTCCTAACTAAGTTAGTAGAATTACTCCCAATCCTAACCCTAATTATATACTAACTTCAATTATTAAGGCATATACTAAACAAAATAAGTCCGGTAAGTCTAGGTTTCTTCCAATGAGCTTCCGATGGACTTCCGATGATCTCTCGGAAATCTTCCAATGGACTCCCGGCATGCTCCTGGACTTCACGATGATCTTCTTGGTGAGTTCCAACGAGCTTCTTCGGCAAGTTCTTGGACTTCTCGGCCAATACTGGCGGCACTTCTTGTAACATCTCTTATTTTTAAAAATTTTGTAAGGGCCTATTCGTAATGTAGAGACCTAAATGTAAATATTAAAAATTTAATATGATTTGTGAAAGATTCAGATTTAAGTTAAAGAAAAAAAAATGGTGGACATGTGTCACTGTCTAACCTAATGGTACCAACTAAGTTTGTTCTATGCACATGAGGCTCTTTCATGCATGCTTGTCACTTTGCAAGCCTTGTATTAGCCAAACCCAAGGCAATTAGAGGAGAAATAAAAGGATGAAAATTTAAGAGGCCGACATTGGTTTGAGAAGAGAAGAGAAGGGAAGAGGAATTGAAGAAGAAGAAGAAGAAGAAGAAGAAGAAGCTTTGCTTCGCTTGAGGTTTTGCATCAATTTCCCCACATTTGGGAATCAAACTTTTCTAAGACAAGTATTCTAACTCCTTCTTATAGAAATTTTGATCTCTAATTTCATCTTAATTTTGAAAACTTTAGAAGATTTTTGCTTCATACTTGATTATTCTATCGTTTGGAAATAAAACTGTGAATCTGAAATTTTTTGAGATTTGATCTTTCTGTATTGTTCTAGTCATAACTTTCTGCACATATTCTTGATTTTGGAAAAACTAAATTCATACGAAAATAGACTCACAACTCTTTCTTTTAATACTAAGATTAATAAATTTAGAGTCTATTTACCTATTGAAACTATTATTTCAATTGACCCTATGAAATCTATGAAACAGAGCCTATCGGTTTTGACCTTTCAATACTCTCTTGCTTATAACTCTTTGTTGAAAACTCTAATTTATGTAAAATATGATTTATTGGAATCTAGACTCATAAATATTTCTGGACATTTATGATTTCAATGATTTAGAGAATAAGTTCCTATTGAATCATTTGTTCAAATTAACTCTATGTATTCTACAAAATAGAGATAATGTTCTCTGACCTTTAGTTACTAACTTATTTATAACTCCTTGTTGTAAACTCCGATTTATACAAAAATTGAGTTATAAAAAACTAGATTAATACATATTTCGAATGACCTTAATTTTGTACAAATTGGAGTATAATTACTTATCCAAATAATTTATGAAATGTGCCTCTTAAATTCTGTCAGAATTAAGTTTTAATCGATTTCGCCTATTCTTGTTTCATATATTTGGAAATTGATTTTAGCTAAAATCCTTACTTTAGTTGAACTTTACATTATTGCTTCAAATTTAAGTATACTCTTGTCCTATGGATATTTGTATACCTTGATCTGTTATGTAAACTTTATGTTTGTATCGTAATATTTCATATAGGCACATGTATTCCATTGTTCCGCATGTGTTTCCGATATGTGCCAACTTTATGGTTCATAATGCCTTTTTATACTCTAGTGCTTATGGGATTATTTGGACATTTGTTAGAAATAGTAAAGGGATTATATGGATCTTTGCCAGAAATGATAAAGGGATTATTTGGACTTTTGCCGGAAATGGTAAAGGGTATGTGCTTAGAGCCCATGATGCTCTAGATTATATTTGGTGGTCATTCAGAAATGGGTGGACCATATGATGTTATGATCCCACTTCACCTTCTACTTGCTTGATATGATATCCAAAGCTTTGGTTATATGCTTCTATCTGTGCTTTGGATAAGAATGAAATGTATGCAACGTCATATGCGACGTTTGAGCTTCTATTTCGTATTTGTTCTTTGACATTTTTCGAAATGTTTCATTTGTTATTGATATACTCCAAAACATTTTATACATCCTTGATATACTCCAAATGTATTTTATATGCCATTGATATGCTCCGTAACATTTCATACGTCCTTGACATGCTCCGAAATGCTTCATATGCTATTGATATGTTTCGAAGCATTTCATCCGTCATTGATATATTCCGAAATGTTTCATTTTTTATTAATATGCTCCAAAACATTTCATACATCTTTGATATGCTCTGAAATACTTTATATGCCATTAATATACTCCGTAACATTTCATATGCCATTGATATGCTCTGAAATGCTTCCTATGCCATTGATATACTCCAAAATGCTTCAAATGCCATTGATATGTTCTGAAGCATTTCATCCGCCATTGATATATTTCAAAATGTTTCATTTCATCAATGATTTGCTCCAATTAGTCTTACTGCCTTATTATGAACAAAACATGCTTTGAATGAAATGACATTATAATTCTGCACTCGTTGAGTGGCTATCTATGAACTCTTATATCTATGCCTTGTATTTGGTACCTTATTTGCTTTAAAACTATCCTTTTTCATCATTAATATATTAGTCGCTTGCTGAGCTCTATATGCTCACCCTCCCTGTTGCTATATAATTTTTTTCAAAATAGCTTGTCGCTCGCTAGAATGTTTAAATTGAGCTACGATAGTGGAAAGCTAGAAGACTTTGGGCAAACCTTTAGTGGATGATATGCTTTGTAGTATAAGTACACTTGGTGTCTAATGGAATGTTGATGGTAAATATGAATTTATGAGTTTTGTAAAAGTTTAAAGAACCTCTTATGTTTAGTATTTTTGAGTGTTAAGTAAATTTGTGTAATGATATGAACATGTGGTAAACATTGGTTTTTGTGATTGTGTAGAATACCACACTTATGGATTTATGAGGTGGTTATTATCTTGGTGAGTTGGTTTTAGATTTTATAATTCATCGAGTAATGTGGTATATGATTTAAACTAAACTGATTTTATGAATTGTGAAATTATAGATATAAATAACTTGAATGTTTTCTCAGTGTCCTCAAATGTGTGTTTGGATCTTGGAATGGATTGTTGATTTGAATTATAATATTATTGATTCCGGAGTCGTGATAGAGAAGGTATCAGAGCATGGTTTGAGGATCACTGAGATATTTGATATGTTTAATATGTGCAATATATTGAGGTCTAGTAAATTACAGTAATTAAGGAAAATTTTCTTTGATGTCTTTTAGGAATCTAGGATGACGACGATATTTGGTCATCCTACTTCATCTGCTTCTGATTAATTAAGGGGAATGAAAGGGTTGATCGGGGACATTAAATTAGAGTGGCATAGCGGAAGCGTGGTGAACCTAATTCATTGGTGGCAGAATAGTAGCAGAATAATGGGCGATTTGAATGAAGAAGATATTTGATGTATAAAATTGTTCTGACAATCAGAAGATTTCTTTTGCCACCTTTGTGTTAGAAGTAGAGGCTGAGCACAGGTGAAAAACAATAAAAATAATTTTGTAAATGAATCAGAAAGTGAAAACAAGAGGGTCAATACATTTGGATTTGAAAACAAAAATCACCACAAAAGACCCAATGATGTTGATGGCCTCTATCTAGATGCAATTTTGATCTTATCTTTTCATCAAAGGAGGTATGACAAATTTAGAGGACTAAATTTTTCTTTCAATGAGGGTAGAGTGTAACATCCCTCATTTTTAAAAATTTTGTAAGGGCCTATTTGTAATGTGCGGACCTAAATATAAATATTAAAAATTTGATATGATTTATGAAAGATTCAAATTTAAGTTAAAGAAAAAAAAATGGTGGACATGTGTCACTAACTAACCTAATGGTGCCACCTAAGTTTGTTCTATGGATGACACATTAGGCCCTTCCATGCATGCTTGCCACCTTGCAAGCCATGTATTAGCCAAACCTAAGTCAATTAGAGGAGAAATAAAGGGATGAAAACTTAAGAGCTACAGCCAACATTGGTTTGAGAAGAGAAGAGAAGAGAAGAGGAATTGAAGAAGAAGAAGAAGAAGAAGAAGAAGAAGAAGAAGCTTTGCTTTGCTTGAGATTTTGCATCAATTACCCCACATTTGGGAATCAAACTTTTCTAAGACAAGTGTTCTAACTCCTTCTTATAGAAATCTTGATCTTTGATTTCATCTTAATTCTAAAAACTTTGGAAGAATTTGGCTACATACTTGATTATTCTATCATTTGGGAACTGTGAATCTAAAATTTTTTGAGATTTGACCTTTTTGTATTGTTCTAGCCATAACTTTCTGTACAGATTCTTGATTTTAGAAAAACCAAATTCATACAAAAATAGACTCACAATCTTTCTTTTGATACTAAGATTGATAAATTTAGAGTTTATTTACCTATTAAAACTATTATTTCAATTGACCTTATGAAATCTATAAAACATATACTATCAATTTTGACCTTTCAATACTCTCTTGCTTATAACTCTTTGTTGAAAACTCTTATTTATGTGAAACATAATTTATTAGAATCTAAACTCATAAAACTTTCTGTATATATATGATTTCAATGATTTAGAGCATAAATTCCTATTGAATCATTTGTTCAATTCAACTCTATGAATTCTGCAAAGCAGAGATAATGTTCTCTGACCTTTGGTTACTAATTATTTATAACTCCTTGTTGGAAACTCTGATTTATACAAAACTTAAGTTACCAAAAACTAGATTAATACATATTTTGAATAACCTTAATTTTGTACAAATTGGAGTATAATTGCTTATTTAAATAATTCATGCAATGTGCCTCTCAAATTCTATTAGAATCGAGCTTTGATCAATTTTGCCTATTCTTGTTTCGTATCTTTGGAAATTGATTTCAGTTAAAATCCTTACTTTAGTTGAGCTTTACATTATTACTTCAAATTCATGTATACTCTTGTCCTATGAGTATTTGTGTACCTTGATCTGTTATGTAAACTTCATGTTTGTATCATAATATTTCGTATAGGCATATGCATTCCGTTGTTTCACATGTATTTTCGATATGTGCTAACTTTATTATTCATAATATCCTTTTGTACTTTGGTGTTTGTGGAATTATTTGGACCTTTGCTAGAAATAGTAAATGGATTATATGAACCTTTGCTAGAAATGGTAAAGGGATTATCTGGACCTTTGCCAAAAATGGTAAATGGTTTGTGCTTAGAGCCTGTGATGCTCTAGATTATGTTTGGTGGTCATTCAAAAATAGATGGACCATACTATATTATTATGCCACTTTACCTTCTATTTGCTTGATATGATATCCAAAGCTTTTGTTATATACTTCTATCTATGCTTTGGATAAGAATGAAATGTATGCAATGTCATATGCGACATTTAAGCTTTTATTTCATATTTGTTTTTTGATATATTCTGATATGTTTCATTTGTTATTGATATGCTCTAGAACATTTCATACATCCATGATATACTCCGAAATGCTTCATATGCCATTGATATGTTCTGAAGCATTTCATCCGCCATTGATATATTCTGAAATGTTTCATCCGCCATTGATATGCTCCGAAATGCTTCCTATACCATTGATATACTCCGTAATACTTCATATGACATTGATATGTTCCAAAGCATTTCATCCACCTTTGATTATGCTTCGAAATATTTCATCCACCATTGATATGTTCTGAAATGTTTCATCCATTATTGATATACTCCGAAATGATATGATCCAAAATGCTTCTTATTCCATTGTTATGTTTCGAAACATTTCATATGCCATTTATATGCCCCAAAATGCTCCTTACGTCAATGATTTGCTCCGATAAATCTTTACTCCCTTGTTATGAATAAAATATGCTTCGAATGAAATGACATTGTAATTCTGTATTCGTTGAGCGGCTATCTATGAACTCTTATATCCCTGCCTTGTATTTGGTACCTTATTTGCTTTGAAACTATCCTTTTTTGCCATAGATATGTTAGTCACTTGTTGAGCTCTTTATGTTCACCCCGTTGCTATATAAATTTTTTCAGAATAGGTTATCGCTCATTAGAATGTTTAAATTGAGCTACGATAGTGGAAAGCTAGAAGACTTTGGGCAAACAAATGATATGTTTTGTGGTATAAGTACACTTGGTGTTTAATGGAATGTTGATGGTAAATATAAACTTATGAGTTTTGTAAAACTTTAAAGAACCTCTCATGTTTAGGATTTGGAGTGTTAAGTAATTTGTATTAATTGTATAGAATACCACACTTATGGATTTATGAGGTGGTTATTATCTTGGTGAGTTGGTTTTAGATTTTACGATTCATCGAGTAATGTGGTATATGATTTTAAACTACACAAGTTTTATGAATATGGAATTATAGATGTGTGTGATTTTGAATGTATTCTCAGTATCCTCAAATGTGTGTTTGGATCTAGGAATGTATTATTGTTGAATAATATTATCAATTTGGGGGCCGTGACACTTCCAACAAACCTTTGGACTCCTGACGAACTCTCAAACTCCCAATGAATTCTCAATCTTGACTCCGGCACTTCGTTTTGCTTTATGCCTTAATCACTATCATAGTTAATCCTACACACTTTTCTTAACATATAGATTAGATTAAACAATTTATCAATTGATTTCATCATCAAAATCTGAGATTCAATAATCTCCCCCTTTTTTATGATGACAATCAATTGATGATGGAGTTAACCTTAACTCCCCCTACCTATATGCCATACTTGAGAAAAGACACTCTTGAATTAAAGGCCTTTAAATTCAAGCGTCAAACCAATAAGTTATATGCATTTAATCATGATTGACCATCTCAAAATACGATACCACATATTTATCACAATAACAATGATGTCAATGCATGACATCTATTTTCAAGTCCAATATCGAATGATGATAGACAATCATCATTTTCATGTATGATATAATTTTCAAATATAAGATTTAGCAAGATTCAAATTTTAAGTTTGATGAAAGATGATACTTTCATCAATCGAAGGCATGATACCAATTGGAAGTAGGAAATTAAGCATGATAAGTTTAATACCTCATCATAATGATAGACATTTATATTTTGATATGAAATCAAGCATGATTTTAAGAATGAAACATTTTCAAGTACCCATGCCACATTACAATGCGTTTCAAGCATTCATGATACATTTCAAGTATCTACAATACAATACATCTATACATTATTTCAAACATTCATAATGCCAAGTTGTCATCAATTTGCCACATTTCTCCCCCTTTGTCATCAACAAAAAGAGAACCATTTAAAATGCAAGTGTTTTAAAAATATTCAACGTGGCGTTCTACACCAATTTATTGAGAGCCAAAAAAAAAGAGAGAGAAGTTAACGATACCACATATTTATCACAATAACAATGATGTCAATGCATGACATCTATTTTCAAGTCCAATATCGAATGATGATAGACAATCATCATTTTCATGTATGATATAATTTTCAAATATAAGATTTAGCAAGATTCAAATTTTAAGTTTGATGAAAGATGATACTTTCATCAATCGAAGGCATGATACCAATTGGAAGTAGGAAATTAAGCATGATAAGTTTAATACCTCATCATAATGATAGACATTTATATTTTGATATGAAATCAAGCATGATTTTAAGAATGAAACATTTTCAAGTACCCATGCCACATTACAATGCGTTTCAAGCATTCATGATACATTTCAAGTATCTACAATACAATACATTTTATACATTATTTCAAACATTCATAATGCCAAGTTGTCATCAATTTGCCACATTTCTCCCCCTTTGTCATCAACAAAAAGGAGAACCATTTAAAAATGCAAGTGTTTAAAAAATATTCAAGTGAGTTCTACACCAATTTATTGAAGCCAAAAAAAAAGAGAGAGAAGTTAAATAAGAAACTTTGCGTGATAACTACTTTTGGTTTTTGAAATGGATAAGCTAGCATTTTTGTTTTAGATGTGTAAAAGCTTTTAAGTTCTTCTTGAGATGTGTAAGTTTCTTTCTTCATTCATCATAAACATAAGAAGAAGAGGAAGAAGAGTAAGGGAGGAATTCTTTCTCTATCAAGAACCAAATTCATGAAAGTTAAGTTTCATTAAATCAAGCTTCTACTATAGCAAAGAGAGAGGATTCATCATAAAGGATCAAGATGTCCATACCAAAAAATCAAATCCCTATTCTTGTAAATAGAAGGAAGAAGGATTCATAAAAATTTATAAAAGATCAAATCATTAATCCAAAAATCCATGAATCATGGCTCTTCCTTTTCAAATAGAAGGAGGAAGGACTCATGATCATCACAAGAAAAATGAGACATTAAGTTGTAAATATCAAAAGTCCATGAGTTGAATCTTTTCTTTTATAAATATCATGAGAAGGAAAAGCGATCTTGATTTAGAATGAAAACTCAAGTTACGAAAATCTAAGAAATTCAAAAAATGTATCATGGAATTTATGAAAAATCGAGAAAGTCCGAAAAAGATATACAATAAACTCATGCATTCAGACAATTTAACATCCCTAACTCTCTTCTAATAAAATCAAATTATTCTTCATTTAAAGGTTTTGTAAGATATCAGCTAATTGATGTTTCATATTAATAAACTCTAAAGATATATCATGGTTATTAACATGATCTTTTATAAAATGATATCGAATGTCAATATGTTTAGTTCCAGAGTGTTAAATAGGATTTTTTATTAATATTGTACTTGTGTTATCATATTTGATACAAATATTTTTCAAATAAATTTCATAATCTTCTAAAGTGTTTTTCATTCAAATAACTTATGCACAATATGCACCTACTACTATATACTCAACTTCGATTGTAAATTATGCAATCAAATTTTATTTCTTGAAAGACTAAAAGACAAGTGCATGACCTAAGAGTTGACATATTTTGGATGTGCTTTTTCTATCTATATGACAACCAGCAAAATCCCCATCAACATAAGCAATTAATTCAAAGTTTTCAGATTTTAGATACTATAATCCTAGATTAGAGGTTCCTTTAAGATATATAAGAATTCTTTTAATGGCTTTAAGATGAGATAGCTTAAAATTAGATTGAAATCTAGCACAAAGTCCTATGCTAAACATGATGTCCGGTCTAGTTGCAATAAGGTATAGTAAACTACCTACCATACCCCTATAAATTTTTTATTAATGCTTTCTCGACTTTTGTCCATATCTAACTTAGTGGAGGTACTCATAGGAGTATTGATAGCCTTTGAACCATCCATATTAAATTATTTTATCAATTCTAATGCATATTTGGTTTGACTAAGAAAAATATTATCACTAAGTTGTTTGATTTGTAAGCCTAAGAAGAAAGTTAGTTCACCCATTAAACTTATTTCAAACTCTTAACTCACACTCTTGGCAAATGATTCACATGAGGATTCATTTGTAGAATCAAAAATAATATCATCAACATAAATTTGAACAATAAGAAAGTTATTTTCAAAATTTTTAATAAATAATGTAGTATTGACCTTACTTTAAGAGAAATTATTTTTGATAAGAAAGGAGCTAAGTCTCTCATACCAAGCCCTTGGGGTTTGTTTTAATCCATAAAGAGCTTTAATTAATTTAAACACATGATTAGGAAAAAAAAAGTTCTCAAATCCAAGTGGTTGTTCAATATGTACTTCTTTGAAAATAAAGTCATTTAACAAAGCGCTCTTGAGATCCATTTGAAATAACTTAAAATTATTACTACTAGCATAGGCAAGGAGCATCCTTATAGCTTCTAATCTTGCCATAAGAGCGAAGGTTTCTTCATAATCGAGACCTTCTTCTTAGTTAAAATCCTTGGCCACTAATATAGCCTTGTTTCTAACCACGATACCAAATTCATCTTGCTTATTTCTAAAGACACATTTAGTACCAATAACTAAATGGTCACTAGGTCTCGGAACAAGCTTCCATACCTAATTTCTTTCTAATTAGTTCAACTCTTCTTGCATTGCAATAACCAATGAATTATCTTCTAAGTCTTCGTCAATGCATTTCGGTTCAATTTAAGAAAGAAAAGCAGTGTTAGCATAATTTTTTTTTAAAAAAGAAGAGTTTGAACACCCTTTGATGTGTTTCCTATGATTAGCTCCTTAAGATGAGTATCTACATACTTTCATTCCTTAGTTAAGGATGTTTTAGAAGAAGATGTATCTAAGTTGCTAGTTGGAGGAGAGGTTTCATTCAAATTCAAAGCATCAAAATTAAGATCATCATCAAAATTACTTTTCTTAAATTTAGAAACTTCATTAAGGATAATATGAATAGACTCTTCTATAACCAATGTTCTTTTATTAAAGACATGAAAGGCTATAGAAATAGAAGAATAACCAAGAAAAACGCCTTCAATGGATTTTACATCAAACTTTTTTAAGGCATCTTTTTCATTTAAGATAAAATATTTACAATCGAAAACTTTAAAATATGAAATGTTGGGTTTTTTTTTTATTCCACAATTCATAAGGAGTTTTGGAAAGTAATGGTCTTACTAGAATCCTATTTATGACATTACATGTCGTATTAACGGCTTTGGCTCAAAAATATTTGAGTAGGCTATGTTCGTTCAACATGGTTATTATCATTTCTTATAAACTCCTATTTTTTCTTTCTAATACTCCATTTTATTGAAGATTTCTCAGAGTAAAGACATTGTAATTATATCCATTAAATTCACAAAAGTTTTAGAAATCACAGTTTTGAAATTCACCACCGTGATCACTCCGAATTGATGAAATCATAAAGCATTTTTCATTTTGAACAAGTTTACAAAACTTAGAAAAACACTTAAAGAAATCACTTTTGTGTGCCAAGAAGTATGTCCAAATGTATCTATTATAATCATCTACTACAAAGGCGTATTTGCTACCTCCTAGGCTTATTGTATCAGTTGGTCCAAACAAATCTATATGGATCAATTGCAATGGTCTAGATGTGTTTATTTGATTCTTTGATTTGAAACTACCTTTTATTTGTTTTCGTAGTTGAGATGCATTAGACACATTATCTTTAAAAAACTTAATATTAGGAATACCTCTTATAAGTTCTCTAGATGAGATTTGAGATATTAGTTTTATGCTAGCATAACCTAATCTTCTATGCCAAAGCCAAACATCATCATTCAAAATAAAAAAAATATATTTTATTACAAAGATCATCAATGTCAATAGTGTATACATTATTTTGTTTTAGGACAATCATAGATGTGTTTTTGTGTGGTTTTTCAATAATGCAAGCATTGGATTCAAATCTAATGATGTATCCTTTATCACACAATTGACTAATGCTCAAAAGATTATACTTTAAGCCATCAACTAACAATATATCTTCAATCAAAATCAAAAAGTAGATTTATTACCTATGGTTCCTTTGCCAATGATTTTTCCCTTGTTGTTATCTCGAAAGGTGACATACCCTTCGTCTAGGCTAGTGAGCTTAGAGAATTTAGATGGATCTCCGGTCATGTGCCTTGAGCATCTACTATCAAGGTACGATCTCTTACTCTTAGCTTGTGATGGTAAACATTTCTACAGAAAAGGGTGATTTTTAGGTATCCATTTGACCTTAGGTGCCTCAAAAATCGATTTACTCAACTTATCATTTTGCAGAGTTCTTTGTGGTTCCTTTAGGAACTCAAATCAATTTGTGTGGACTATATCTCTTAAACGAACATCTATAAGCAATATGTCCGAGTTTGTAGCAAAAGTTATATTTGATGCGAGGTGATACATGCAAGGTAGCACCTTTAATAAAGGTGGTTGGATTTTGGTGAGAACTACTCACAAATCTGATTCCGCCTCTTCTATGAACGTGATCCTTATTGACAAGGATTATGTTCAAGGACTTACTGCGAACCTTAAACATTTCTAGAGTTTTTTTGAGTAGTAAGTTTTCCTTCTCAAGTGCCTCTAAGTGTTCACATTTAGTGCCTTTGGCCAACTTGCAAGGGCAACAATAGTTGCTGCCCTCTCTTACTTTTTTTGTCTATGATTTTGACATTTAAAGTTTTCTAAAACACAACATATGCATTTCAAAATCAATCTTTTGCACAAATAACCTGGCTCTGATACCACTATAGGGAAATCTAGGGGTGACATTACATGTGTGAGAAGAACATAAAACAAAATCTCAAATTTTCCAAAAGGTGTTCATCGTCATGCGAAGATTGGTGCATAAAAACCCATGAAACTAAAAATCACGTATAAGATAGTTGTGTTACCTAGAGAGATCATATATCCTTAGATTCCTATAGATTTTTGGGAGAGGATGAAGAAGGTCAATTGTCCTCTCAACAGTAATCCACACAGCAGGAGTTGTGAAGACACTCCTCAAATCGTTGCCCAAATCTCCACACTTGCTATCTGAGGAGGAGAATGAAAGAGAAGAATAGAAAGTAGTAACCAAGAAGCCTAGCCAATGACCCTTTGATTCTCTCTTATTTATAGAGGCCCTTTCTGGTAGAATTTGAGAGGCACATTAAACAAATGATTCAAACTATCAACTGTGCTCTAATTTACTCAAAAAATATATCATTGGAAAGATATTTCAATCAAGTTTCAGAAACAATAAGTTCGTATGAATCAAAGTTTTCAACAAAGAGTTACAACTAATTTAGTAACCAAAGGTCAAAAAATAAAATCACTATTTTGTAGAATTCATATGGTCGGATTCAATAGATAACTAGGTAGGCATTTAGACTCTAAATCTTTTAATCTAGGTATCAAAAGAAAGATATATGAGTCTAGTTTCCAATGAAATAAGTTTTGAATAAATCAAAGGTCAGTGCATGAAGTTATAACCATAACAAGGTAGAAAGGTCATATCTCGGAAGTTTCACATATTCAAATCGTTACGTCTAAACAGGAGACATATCAAATGCAAGGCTAGAACAACTTAAAGTTTTCATATTCAAGGCAATTACAGACATTAAATTTTAGTAAGGAAAGATTAGGATACTTGCAATAGGAAAGATTTGAAAACTTGCAATAGGAAGGATCGGAACATTTGTAATAGAAGTGATCGAAACACTTGCAATAGGAAGGATCGGAACACTTGCCTTTCGCATATTTTGATCCGAAGGTCCGAAGGTGTACACCTGAATCCTATTTCTACTTTTTCTCTATCTCCTCTCCTTGTTTCATTTTTTACACCCATCTTCTTTCTTTCTCCGCAACTACAGCTCGTGCCGAACATAGGGGTACAGTTATCTGCTCTCCCTTACTCTCATTCCTTCTTTATTTCTTTCCCAAATGCAGCTGCCGCAGCCACCACCACCGCCACAGCCGTTGCCACAGTCGCAGCCCCTTCCACCGTACTACCTTCTTCCTCCTCTTCTTTGGAGACACAGCTGCTGCATATGCAGCCGCCGCCACCGCAATCGCAATCACGGCCGCAGCCCCTTTTTCCCCTTTCCTTTCTTTCTCTTGTTCCTTTCTCTTTATCTTTTGCCACGTAGCTGCTGCAGTTGCCACCGCAGCCGCTGCAGCCGCAACCATAGCCCAGGCCCCTTCTTTCCCTTCCTTCTCTTCTTTCCTTTCTCTTCTTCTTTCACCGACGCAACTGCTGCAATTGCCACCGCAACCGTTGCAGCCGCAACCATAGCCCAACCCCTTCTTTCCTCATCTTCCCTCTCTTTCTTTTCTGTAGCTGTAGCTGCCATCGCTGCAGCCGCAGCCTCTCCTTCCTCCCCTGCTCTTCTTCCTCTCCTTCTTCTCTTCCAACTGCAGCTGCCACCGCCGCAGCCGCAGCCGCTTCTTCCTCCCCTGCACTTCTTCCTCTCCTTCTTCTCTTCCAGTTACAGTTGCCACTGCCACAACTGCAGCCTCTTCTTCCTCCCCTGCTCTTCTTCCTCTCCTTCTTCTCTTCCAACTGCAGCTGCCACCGCCGCAGCCGCAGCCTCTTCTTCCTCCCCTGCTCTTCTTCGTCTCCTTCTTCTCTTCCAGCTGCAGCTGCCACCGCCGCAGCCGCAGCCTCTTCTTCCTCCCCTGCACTTCTTCCTCTCCTTCTTCCCTCTCTTCTCCTTCTTCTTCTTCTTTTCTTCTCTTCCTCCCCATACAACTGCAGCCTCTTCTTCCTCCCCTGCTCTTCTTCCTCTCCTTCTTCTCTTCCAACTGCAGCTGCCACCGCCGCAGCCGCAGCCTCTTCTTCCTCCCCTGCTCTTCTTCCTCTCCTTCTTCTCTTCCAACTGCAGCTGCCACCGCCGCAGCCGCAGCCTCTTCTTCCTCCCCTGCTCTTCTTCCTCCCCTGCTCTTCTTCCTCCCCTGCTCTTCTTCCTCCCCTGCTCTTCTTCCTCCCCTGCTCTTCTTCCTCTCCTTCTTCCTCTCTTCTCCTTCTTCTTCTTCTTCTTCTTCTCCTCTTCTTCCCTTCTCCTCCCCGATGCCCCACACCTCTGTTTCCTTATGTAGGAAATAGAGGTGCTACAGCCCTAGCTGCAGTCACCTCCCTTTCCTCTCCTTCTTCCTCTCTTCTCCTTCTTCTTCTTCTTCTCTTCTTCTTCTTCTCTTCTTCTTCTCCTCTTCTTCCCTTCTCCTCCCCGATGCCCCACACCTTCTCGCTGCAGCCCTTGTCACAGCCACCCTCCTCTTTTCTTCTTCTTCTCCTCTTCTTCCCTTCTCCTGCCCGAGGCCACACACCCTCCACGCTGCAGCCGTACCCGCAGCCACCCCCTCTCTTCTTCTTCTTCTTCTTCTTCTTCTTCTATCCTTCTTCTTCTTCTTCTCTTCTTCTTCTTCTTTTCTTCTTCTTCCCTTCTCCTCCCCGACGCCCCATGCATCCTCTCCTCTGTTTCCACCTGCGGGAATAGAGGTGCTGCAGCCCTAGCTGCTGCAGCTGCCTCTCTCTCATCTCCCTCTTCCCCTCTCTTCTCCCTCTTCTCTTCTTTTCGGTGGGATAAAACCGAAATTTTTGGTTTTCTTTTTCTTTTCTTTCTTTTTTTTTGCAACTTAAAAATTTAGTCCTTAAAATTTCTATATTTACATATATGTCCTTCGATTTACAAATAAATCAATAAATTTCAAAAGTAAGGGATATTACAAGTACCGCCTAGCACAAGTAGTGGTACCGCGCAGTACCTCAGAAACCTAGGATAAGACTCTTTTTGGCTTTATTTTTAAAGCCATTGGGGCCTATAAATACCCACTCTTTCCTGCATAAAAGAGCAACAAAGTGTGAACAAAAATCTTGAAGTGTTGGGGTGTGAAAGTATTGTAAAAGTGTCATGTGTCCTCCTCTTTATTTAGATTTATGATCATTCTAAGAGAGGTATGAGGTTTGTAAGGGTTGTCTCCTAAACCCAAAAAAGGAGAAAGTGTTGTAAGAAGGTAGTTGGTCTTCACCTATTAAAGAAAGATCGTTAGTGGACGCTAGTGGCCTCAATAAGGAGGAATCGGGAGTGGATGTAGGTCACGACGATCGAACCACTATAAATTTGATGTGATCTCTACTTTGTCATTCATATTCTTCTTTTTCTTATTAACTTGGCTACTTACTCCTCTTCACACCTTCTTTACAATTAACGCATTTCCGATACGGGTTTAAATTGTAACAAAATTTTTGATTCGATGTAATATTTTCATTAGCACTAATTCACCCCCCCCTCGTATTGCCAACTTGATCCTAATAATTGGTATTAGAGCTAGGCTACTGATGAGACCCTAAAGTCTTATCATAAAAGAAGAAAGAGAAAAGGATGATTGCTTCGAGGGGATCGGCCTTCTTGATCATTTCGAGGGGATCGGTCTCCTAGGGTTTGTCAAAAGATTGAATAGTATTTTTCATAGTTAACCAAAAACAAGCAGTTACATCCCTATTTATTGAGTTCCAACTTTAACTAGACTAAACAAACTTAATAAATAAGCGTAGAAAATAAAAGGAAAGCACAAAAAATAAAGGGATCCTAACAATTCTGCCTCCTTCAATTCAACCTTGTCCTCAAGACTAATCAGTATCAAATTCTGGAAACTTCTTTAACACGGTGTAGGACTCCCAAGTGGCATCTTCCTTTGGTAATTTGGCCCATCGCACTAGCACTTCAGTTATAGGATGTCTGTGGTACATTACAACTCGTTGATCAAGTATAGCTTGTGGTTGAGCTTGAACTTCCCTAGTAGCAGAAGTGTTTGGCAAATGGCACTGTACTATCGTATCTTCACCCAACTTCCTCTTAAGGTATAAAACATGAAAGACTGGATGTATTTTAGAGCTAGTAGGTGAATCCAGGCGGTAGCCAACTGGTCCAATACGTTCTAATACCTTATAAGGCCCAAAAAATCGAGGAGACAGCTTCATGGAAGATCATACCTTCATGGAAGTTTGCTTGTAGGGTTGAAGATGAAGGAAAACCCAGTCACCCACGGTAAATTCTCATTCACTTCGATGTTTATCAGCTTGTTGTTTCATTCTTGCTTGTGCGGCTGTGAGGTTATCCTTTAAAAGCTAAATAATCTTGTTTCTATCCACCAATTCATTGTCCACTTGATCAACTTTAGAAGAACCGGGTGTATATTTTGTAATTGTAGGTGAGGGTTGACCATAAACTATTTCAAATGGAGTCATTTTAGTAGAAGAATGGTAAGAGATATTATACCACCACTCCATCTATGGGAGCCATTTAATCCATTCCTTCGGCTTGTTGCTAGTAAAGTATTGGAGGTAATTTTCTAGGCACCTGTTTACCACTTCAGTTTGCCCATCTGTTTGTGGATAATAAACAGTGCTAATATTCAACTAAGTACCCTATAAATAGAAAATTTTTGTCTAGAAGGAGCTAGTAAAACCTTGTCTCTATCACTAACAATAGAACGGAGACTCCTATGCAATTTAGCTTTGTTTTTCATAAAAATACAAGCAACACTTGCAGCAATATAAGGATATCGTAAGGCATAGAAATGAGCATACTTTGTAAGCCTATCCACAACTACAAGTATAGTACTTTTTCCTTGAGATGGTGGGAGTCCATCAATGAAATCCATAGATATGTCGGTCCAAGTAGCATCAGGAATAGGGAGGGGCTATAGCAAGCTTGGGGTGGCTACTATCTCACTTTTGTGACACTGGCAAACATCACATTCTATAACAAATTTCCTGATAAAATTTTTTATACCTCTCCAGTAAAAAAGTTGTCAGACTCGCTTATAAGTGTGGAGAAATCCTGAGTGACTAGCAATTGGTGATGAATGGAACTCCTTCAGAATAATCTCTTGACAAGAAGATTGTGGGACAACAACTATTCGGGCTTTATAGTGCAAGTCCACCGAATCCCAACTATAATTTGGGACAGAACCTGGGGCTTCTTCTAATTTTTTTGTGATATTTTGGATCTCAGGATTATCTGACCATTCCCTTCTGATAACTTCCAAAGTCTCACAAATAGGAATAGAAATAGCTACTAGTTCAGCTTATTCTAGAAGGCATGAGAGGGCATCTGCTACTAAATTCTCACTCCCCTTTTTATAAATGATCCCATAATCAAATCCCAATAGTTTTGTGACCCATTTTTGCTGCTCTAAAGAAGAAATCTTTTGCTCCAGAAAATATTTGAGGCTTTTGTGATCAGTGCATATTTGAAACTATCGACCAATTAGGTAGGGTCTCCATTTTGTGACTGCATATATAATGGCGAGCATCTCCTTGTCATAAATAGATAAACTCAAATGGGAAGGGAAAAGAGCCTTACTAGTGTAAGCAATGGGCCGGCCTTCCGGCATTAATACAACCCCTATTCTAGCTCCAGAAGCATCAAATTCAACCACAAACAACTTATTAAAATCAGGTAGAGCAAACACTAGTGTAGTAGTCATTGCAATTTTCAAGAAATGAAATGCTTGAGTTGCCTCTTCTAACCATCTGAATGCATCTTTCTTCAGAAGTGACGTCAAGGGGGCATTGATTTTGCCATAATTCTTCATAAACTTTCGATAATAGCCCGTTAGTCCCAAGAATCCCCTTAAAGCTTTAATTGACTTTAGAATTAGCTAGTTTGTCATCACTTGGATTTTTGAAGGATCAACTACAACACCCTTTTAAGATATAATATAGTTGAGCTACTCAACCTCCGGTTGCCTAACACTACATTTGGATTTCTTGATAAAAAGACCATGCTCATGAAGAATATTAAAGATAATTCATAAATGTAATAAATGACTTTCTAGGGAATGACTGTATATTAAAATATCATCAAAGAAAACCATAATAAACTTATAGAGATAAGCTCGAAATATATTATTCATTAAACTCTAGAAGGTGGAGGGTGCATTGGTTAACCCAAAAGACATTACTAGAAACTCATAATGGCCATTATGTTTCTTGAAGGCAGGTTTCTGAATATCACTTTCATGTACTCTGATTTGATGATAGCCCAATCATAGATCCAATTTAGTGAAAATCTGAGCTCCTCCCAATTCGTCCAACGGTTCATCCACTATTGGAATAGGATATTTATCTTTCACTGTAATATTATTGAGTGCTCGATAGTCAACACACATTTGCCAAGAGCTATCCTTCTTTCTAACCAGTAAGATTGGGGAGGAATATGGGCTAAAACTAGCTCGTATAACTCCTGTTTTGAGCATCTCTGTGACAATCCTCTCTATCTCTATCTTTTGGAAATGTGGATATCTATAGGGCCGAACGTTGGTTGGTGCTTTCCCGAGTAATAGTGGGAAATGATCATGACGTCTAAGAGGTGGAAGTCCATGTGGCTCTGCAAATATATCTGCAAACTCTGTTAGCAATGATTCAATATGTCCAGTTGGGATGTTCATTGTCATTTCCTTGTCAATGTTCTACAATTGCACCAAGAATCTGGTGTGTGTCTTCTGGAGAACTCGCTCCATCTGATGGCTAGTGATAGTTGTAACCTTACCTCCGCGTCTTCCCTTGAGAGTCACCTACTTTCCATTAATAAAGAGCTTCATAATTAGTTTAGAAAAATTCAAAGAGACATCACCTAGGGTTGATAGTCATTCAATTCCGAGCACCACTTCATAGTCTTCCAAGGGTAATAAGAAGAAATCCACAAGTAATTCTTAGCCTTGCAAAGATAGTTTTATCTTTGAGCACTTGCTGTTACATGTTAAAATCTGTCCATTGGTGACCTTGACTTTAAATTTGTCACAACATTCAATGTAGTAAGCTAATCAGGCTGCAGCTTTCCTATCCATAAAATTATTAGTGCTACCCGTATCAATCAAAATAGTAACAAACTGGTGTTTTAGAATTCTCCCAATTTTTTTATTTTGTTGGTTAGAGTAGCCAGCCAATGCATGCACTGTATGTGAGATGGCTTCAACATCTTCATCAGTTTTCACACCTTCATGATCAGAATCCGACACTTCTTCTTCTGGTTCCTCGTCGATCAGTTCAATTGTCAAAAGTCTTCCTTGTTTGCATCGATGCTCCTTACTCCACTTTTCATCGCAATGCCAGCACAAACCCTTCGCTGACCTTTCTTTGAGTTCTTCTTAGGTTAATCTGCGAGTGTTAGGATTTTGACTAGGAGTAGATGAGGTGGCTGCTTGATAATCACCTATTTATTGGCACCTCTCTTTCAACAACTTTCTATACTAATTTTTTCCGCATGCAGGCATGCAAATGAAATCGTAGCTATTATAGTGCGGGGTTGATGAGCCTTAACCTCACACCGGATCTCTAGAATAAGCCCTTCAATAAATGTACCTACAAATTATCATTCTAACTAATCTCTAGCTTGGTTTGACAATCTTTCAAACCTACTCTGATATTCCAACACCGTAGAAGTCTGACAAATTTTATCGAGCTGGCCATCAACATTCTCAAATGGGCCAAAGCAAACAAGAAGCCCTCTTTTGAACTACTCCCATGAAGGAATTCTGTGGCAAGTTTCGTACGAATCATACCACTAGATTACATCTCCATCGAGCTGGATTGATGCCACTTCTACCTTGGATTCTTCTGGGGTTTTGTGAAAATGAAAAAAAATTTCCGCCCTAAAGATCCAACTAGTGGGATCCCCATCTTCCCATCGTGGAAATTCTACCTTAATGCGTGGGTAGTGCGTGTCATAATCCTAGGGCCCTTTTCCTGTACCTCCCAATCTGTTCAACGTAGAACTTGAGCTCCCATCTTGTTGAAACCTGCTAAAGTGCTCTAACAAGCTCTTTTTGAAATCATGAAGGGTTTCTTGTAACCGATTCTCAATTCTAGTTTCCAACGCTTCCATTTGTGCTTTCACTGAGTTATCGATAGCCATTGCATATGACTACAAATCGATAATCTCTAGTTCTTGTTTCTAATGTCTGGTCAAGGGCATTCGTACTATAGCTGCGAAGCTGCCAAGGAAATGGACGCCAAGGGTAATGCTACAGTCACTGCGAGGAGGAAGAGCGTCAGGACTAGAAGGTGACGGTTGCAACTATTGTGACTCAAGGGAGCGATCGCCAAATAGTCAGGTTGAGGCTGCAATGATGGCAACCGGTGGCTGCAGCAGTGGAGGTAGAACAAGAGGTAGGTGGCATTGAAGTGGCTGGGGTTGAGGCTGTAATGGAGAATAGGAATCGACGGTGGCACTACGAGGAGCAAGGGCAATTAGTGATTTGCCCTGTTTCTGTCACTAGAGCAAGGGGGAGGCTATGAGGATCATGGTTGGGCAGCGAGCAGCGTCATCGCTAGTTGGGCTTTAGCGACGATGGTGGTGGCAACCGGCGTTCGCAATAGCAAGAGGACCGATGATTGCGGTAGCAGAGGCTGGAAACAAGGGTAGCAAGGCAAGTTGCCCTATTTCGATCACCAAGGATGTAGAGCAAGGGGGAGGCTATGAGGATCATGGTTGGGCAGCGAGCGGCATCTTCGCTGGCTGGGTAGTAGCAGTGACGGTGGTGGCAACTGGCATTCGCAATAGCAAGAGGACTGGCGACTGCGACAGTAGAGGCTAGTAACAAGGGTAGCAAGGCGAGTTGCCCTATTTCGATCGCCAAGGAAGCAGAGCAAGGGGGAGCGGTGGCTGGGAGGTGAGTGATTGTCTTCGCACTATGGCTGGTAGTGGTGGTGGGTCGGCTAGGGGGGAACGATGCTCGAGGGGAAGATATGTGGTGATGGCACGATTGGAAACAAGGGCAGTAGAGGTGAGTTGCCCTATTTCGGTCTTCACGAGGAGGGAGGCAACCGGCGGCTACAGCTGTGACCCAGGAGAGGGCATGATGGCAGGGTGGTTAGGACAGCATCGCTGACAGTATTAGCGATGCAGGGGTGGTCCACTGGTTGGGAAACGACGCCAATGGTCCTTCTCGCTTGAGCGAGATAGGGAAGTGAGGAGAAGCGATCGCTGGCCGGGGGGGGGGGGCAGCGGCGGAAGTGGTCGATCGGCCGGGAAGTAGCGACGGTGGTGGAGAAGGAGGCAACGAAGGTCATGGGAGGGATGCGACCTATTGGGGAGCAGGGGCAGCAGTGGGGGAGAAGGGAAGCAGGGGACCCTTCTCGGTGGCTACTAGCTTCACTTTTTTTTTTATGATACCTACGACAATTCTACAGTGAGAATGCCAAGGATTGCCACTCTGATACCAAATGATAAGACCCTAAAGTCTTATTGGAAAAGAAGGAAGAGAAAGGGATGATCGCTTCAAGGGAATTGGCCTCCTTGATCACTTCGAGGAGATCGGCCTCCTAGGGTTTGTCAAAAGACTAAATAGTATTTTTCATAGTTAACCGAAAAGAAGCAGTTACATCCCTATTTATAGAATTCTGACTTTAACTAGACTAAATAGACTTAATAAATAAGCATAAAAAATAAAAGGAAAGCATAGAAAATAAAGGGATCCTAACTGCTACTCTCAATTTGGTTTAAAACCTAAGAGAGATGGCTTTTGCCAATAATCAAGATGGTCATTCTATCACATGTCCTCCCATATTCAATGGAATGGATTACACATATTAGAAAACTAGAATGAGGATTTTAATGGATTTCGAGTTATAGAATATCGTTGAAAATAAATTTCAAAAGTCTTTTCTTTTAATAAACGAATGGAATGATTTGGAGAAGAAGATTTTCTCTTTAAATGTCAAAGCTATGAATGCTTTATTTTATGCTTTGGATAAAAATGAATTCAATCAGGTTTCTATTTGCAAAATAGCTTATAAGATTTGTCACACACTTGAAATCACACACAAAGCACAAGTAGGGTTAAGGAGTCAAAAATCAATCTTTCGGTTCATAGTTATAAATTGTTTCGCATGAAACCAAGCGAGACTATTAGAGGCATATACACCCGGTTTACAGATATCATTAATGGTCTAAAAGCACTTAGTAAAAGTTTTTCTAATTTTGAACACGTTAACAAGATATTAAAATCTCTTCCAAAGAGTTGGGATCTTAAAGTAACTGCAATTCAAGAATCCAAGGACTTAAATAACTTTCCACTCGAATAACTTCCTTGCATAAAATGTGAAGAATTAGATATGCTTAAAAAGGAAATTTTATTACTATATGAAACCTTAGAAAAATTAAAAATAGGAAGCAAATCCTTAAACATGATCCTTGCTAATAAGGATCAGGTTCATAGAAAAGATGGAATCGGCTTTATGAGTAGCACTCACTAAAAGCCAACCATCTTTGTTAAAGGCCTAACTTTGTATATTTCACCCCGAAACAAATACAACTTTTGTTGTAAATTTAGACATTATGCTCATAAATATCCATTTAAGAGGTAGAGTCTATATAATTTAATTTTGGTCCCTAAAGGAACCATAAATGACTCAATGCAAAATGATAAGTTAGGTAGATCAATTAATGAGGCACCTAGAGTCAAATGAGAACCTAAAAGAAACCCCCTTTCTTGTAGATATATTTACAATCACAAGTTAGGAGCAAGAGATGGTACCTTAATAGTGGATACTCAAGGCACATGACCGGATATCCAACTCAATTCTCTAAACTCACTAGCCAAGACGAAGAATATGTTACCTTCGGAGACAACAATAAAGGTAAAATCATTGGTAAAGGAGCTATAGGTAGCAAATCAAATCTCTTGATTAAAGATATGTCATTAGTAGATGGTTTAAAGCATAATCTTCTAAGTATTAGTCAATTGTGTGATAGAGGATATATCATAAGATTTGAATCTAATGCTTGTGTTGTTGAAAGACCACACAAAAATATATCTATGATTGCTTTAAAACATAATAACATGTATACTATTGACATTGATGATCTATGCTTTTCGGCTTTAAACAATGATGCTTGGCATTGGCATAGGAGATTAGGTCATGCTAGCATGAAACTAATCTCCCAAATTTCATCCAGAGAACTTGTAAGAGGAATCCCTAGCATCAAGTTTATCAAAGACAAAGTGTGTGATGCATGTTAACTAGGAAACTAAATAAAATATAATTTCAAGTCAAAGAATCAAATAAGCACCTTTAGACCATTGCAGTTGATCCATATAGATTTATTTGGACCAATTGATACAACAAGCCTAGGAGGTAGCAAATACATCTTTTTAATTGTTGATAATTATAGTAGATACACTTGGACATACTTTTTGGTACACAAAAGTGATTGTTTTAAGTATTTTTTAAAATTTTGTAAATTTGTTCAAAATGAAAAGACTTTATGATTTCATCTATGTGTAGTGATCATGGCGATGAGTTTCAAAACTGTGATTTCTAAAACTTTTATAAATCAAATGGGTATAACCATAATTTCTCTAATCCAAGAAACCCATAACAAAATATAGTAGTTGAAAGAAAAAAATAGCAGTTTACAAGAAATAGCAAGAACTATGTTAAACAAACATAGCCTATCCAAATATTTTTGGGTCGAAGCCATTAACACGACATGCTATATCATGAATAGGGTTCTAGTAAGACCATTACTTTTCAAAACTTCTTATGAATTATGGAATAACAAAAAACCCAATGTTTCATATTTTAAAGTTTTTTGTTGTAAATATTTTGTTTTAAATAAAAAAGATGCCTTAGGAAAATTTAATGTAAAATCCAATAAAGGCATTTTTCTTGGATATTCTTCTACTTCTAAAGCATTTCATGTGTTTAATAAAAGAACTTTAGTTATAGAAGAATCTATTCATTTTGTTTTCAATGAGGTTTTCGAATTTAAGAAACATGATTTTGATGATGATTTTGATTTTAATGCTTTAAATTTGAATGAAACCTCTCCTCCCACTAGCAACTTGGATGCATCTTCTTCTAAAGAATCCTTACCTAAGGATTGGAAGTATGTAGATACTAATCCTAAAGAGCTAATCATTGGAGACACATCAAAAGATGTTCAAACTCATTCTTCTCTTAAAAAATTTTGTGCAAATGTAGCATTTTTTTATCTCAAATTGAACCTAAATGCATTGACAAAGCTCTAAAAGATGATTCATGGGTCCTTGCAATGTATAAGGTATTAAATTAATTTGAGAGAAATGAGTTGTGGAAGTTTTTTCCTAGATCTAGTGACCATTTGATAATTAGTACTAAATGGGTCTTTAGAAATAAGCAAGATGAACTTGTTATCATGGTTAGAAACAAAGCTAGATTAGTGACCAAAGGTTTTAATCAAGAAGAAGGTATCGATTATGAAGAAACCTTCGCTCTTGTGGCTATATTTAAAGCCATAAGGATTCTCCTTGTCTATGCTAGTTGTAATAATTTTAAGTTATTTCAAAAAGATGTTAAAAATGCTTTTCTTAATGGCTTTATTTTCGAAGAAGTTTATGTTGAACGACCTCCCAGATTTAAGAATAATTTTTCGAATCATGTGTTTTAGTTGACTAAGGCTCTCTATGCATTAAAACAAGCCCCTAAGGCTTGGTATGAGAGGGTTAATTCTTTCCTTATTCGAAATAATTTTATAAAAGGCAAGGTTGATACTACATTGTTTATTAAATATTTTAAAAATAATTTTCTTATTGTCCAAATTTATGTTGATGATATCATTTTCGGTTCTTCAAGTGAATCTTTATGTGAATCGTTTGTCAAAAGTATGAGTCAAGAGTTTGAAATGAGCTTAATAGGTGAATTAATTTTTTTCTTAGGATTGCAAATTAAGTAACTAAGTGATAGAATTTTTATTAGTTAGACTAACTATGCTTTAAATCTATTGAAACAATTTAATATGGATAGTATATAAAGCTATTAACATACTAATGAGCACTTCCACAAAATTAGATATGGATATTAATGGAGAATGTTTTGACTAAAAGACTTATAAGAATATGATATATAGTTTATTATATCTTATAACAACTAGACCTAATATTATGTTTAGTGTTAGACTATGTGCTAAATTTCAATCTAATCCCAAGTAATCTCACTTAAAAGCTATTAAAAGGATTTTTATATACCTAAAAGGAACTCCTAATCTAGGATTATGATATCCAAAATCCAAAATCTTTGAGTTACCTGCTTATGCCGATGCTGATTTTGCTGGTTGTCAAATAGATAGAAAAAGTACATTTGGAACTTGTCAACTCTTAGGTCATGCACTTGTCTCTCGGTCTTCTAAGAAACAAAACTCGGTTGCATTATCTACAATTAAAGCTAAGTATATAGTGGCAGGTGCATATTGTGCATCAGTTATATGAATGGAAAATACTTTAGAAGATTATGGAATTTATTTAGAAAACATTCCTATAAAATGTGATAACACTAGTGCAATATGTTTAACCAAGAATCTCATTCAATACTCTAAAACTAAACATATTGATATTAGGCATCATTTTATTAGAGATCATGTTAATAATCATGACATATCTTTAGAATTTATTGATACAAAGCATCAATTAGCAGATATTTTTACAAAACCATTGAATGAGGAACAATTTGATTTTATTAGAAGAGAATTAGGTATGTTAAACCTTCCAAATGCATGAATTGCTTTATAAGTTTTTCGGATTTCTCGATTTTTCATAACTTGAGTTTTCTTTTTAAATTGATGTTGTTTCCTTTCTCGTGATATTTAAAATAGAAAATATTTGATTGATGGGCTTCTTTAATGACTTGATCTTTCTTTCGTTCATATGATGGTTAAAATCTTTGCATCATTGAATCCTTCCCTTCTCCTTTCTTTCCTTCTTAAATGACAAAAGGGAAAAAGAGAATTATCTTACACATCTCAAAAGAAAATTGCTAACTTGCATAGTTCAAGAAGCAAAAGTTGCTTCCTTGAACATGTCAAAAGCTTTTAGCTTTCATGCTTTAAATCTTACGTACATGATCCAAATATTTGTTGAATGTTTGTTCTTTTTGTTAATGACAAAGAGGGAAAAATGATGAATGTTTGGTATCATAAAATGATAAATGGTATCATGATCAAAATGTTGATTTAATGCACGAAGTGATAAATGCTTAAAATTTTAATGCTTTAGTATCATGTATATTATGCCCAAAGTGATGTTGATTTATTTTTGGTATCATGCATGAATTGATGATGAAATGTAATGTTTTGAAATTGTGCATGTTACATTTTTGATAATTTGAAACTATAATGATGCATAACATATTAAATTTTGATTTGATATATGCATTTGATCATAGTGATCGAAATTGTTTCACTTGTATTCAAAGGTCATGATTCTTTTTAAATTCAAGTTTGCTTATCTCAATATGGCATATAGATACGGGGAGTTAAGGTTAATTCCGTTAGCAATTTGTTGTCATCATCAAAAAGGGGGAGATTGTTGAATCTTAGATTTTAATGATTAAATCAATTGATAAATTAATGATCTAATCCATGTGTTGAGATAATTAAAGCATGACTAACTACATGGAAAAAGATAAAACAATTATAAAAGAATCAGACGTTAGGCCGGAGTCAAAGATCAAACATCAAGTCGAAAGAATCGGAGTATGCACCGAGAACGGATGTTGTGGGAGTCAACATGTCGGAGGATTAGGTGATACGCTGAATATCTAAACAATGTGCCAGAAGTTCATCGGAAGCTCGTCGGGAGTTCACTGGAAGTGCGTCAGAAGTTTCGCTGGGAGTTCGGATGAACAATTGACATGCCAGACAACTAGATTGCTTGATTGTAATTGTTTTAGCCTTAATTGATGTAGTTAGGCCTTAATTTTAATTAGATTTGGGAGAAATTCTACTAACTCAGTTGTGGGCCAATTGGGCTCAAATTATGACTGAATTGGACTTATTGTTTGGCTCATTCAGTGACCTAAAGTCATGTCAAGCGACGGCACCGCTTGAGACTTAGCCTCTTAAGTGATCTGGGTAGTAGTTTCGCCGACAGTTAATGCTATCAGGTGGAGGTATCGCCTTGTCAATGGTGGTACCACTAGAGCCCAGTCTCCGAGGCTTTGTCAGGTGGTAATACCGCCAGACTAGGCGATAGTACTACCCAGTCTTAGAGTGTCAAGTAGTAGTATCGCCCAGTACTAGCGGTGGTATCGCCAGTACCCCAGAAACCCAGGTTAAGACACTTTTTTGCTCCATTTTTGAAATCATTTAAGCCCATAAATACCCCACTCTTTCCTGCAAGAAAGAGCAACAAAATGTGAATAAAAATCTTAAAGTGTTGGGGTGTGAAAGTGTTGTAAAAGTGCTAAGTGTCCTTCTCCTCTTTCTTTAGATTTGTGGTCATTCCAAGAGAGGTTTGAGGTTTATAAGGGTTGTCTCCTAAACCCAAAAAAAGAGAAAGTACTGTAAAAAAGTGGTTAGTCTTCGTCTATTAAAAGAAGACTGTTAGTGGATACCGGTGGCCTCAACAAGGAGGAATCGGGAGTGGATGTAGGTCACGATGATCGAATCACTATAAATCCGATGTGATCTCTACTTTGTCATTCCTATTCTACTTTTTCTTATTAACTTAGCTGCTTACTCCTCTTCACAACTTCTTTACGATTAATGCATTTCTAAGATAGGTTTAAATTGAAATGATCTTTTTGATTCGACATAATACTTTCATTAGCACTAATTCACCCCCCACCCCCCCCCCCCCCCCCCCCCCCCCCGCCCCCCCACTCCCGTCTTAGTGCTAACTTGATCCTAACAGAGAGAATACTTAACCTCCTTCATCCTCTCACACAGTTTTATAGGATTTTAGGGATATATGATCTTCCTCTGTAACACAACTATCTCACACATGGTTTTCAGTTTCGTGAGTTTTTACACACCAATCTTTGCATGATGACAAATACTTTTTTTGAAAAATCTGAAATTTTTATTTTCTGTTCTTCCATTGCGTATGTGATGTGACCCCTAGATTTCTCTATTGAATCCCAATTTTTTATAATAAAACTAATTGAAAGCATTTATGATTTAATTTACATTTTGAGTGACGCAGGAGTAGCTTTGATCATGAAGAGACAATTAAAGTAGGAAAAATCAATGTTGGGTGGGAGTTGAACATATCAAAAGATTGGACGTCAAGCCGGGGGATCGGTCGACGTGTTGGTAGAAGGATTCATGCCATAAGTTCGGGCATCGGGCCTAGAAGAGCAAACATTGCTCCAAGGAGATCGGAGTTACGGAGGTTAACATGCTGATTAGGCAAAAGGCTACAAAAGAGGATGATGCACCAAAGGATTAAACGAAGCGCTGATGAACCAATGACAAGCCGGACAACATATGATTAATGCTTTATAATAATTGTCTAGATTGAAGTAGTTTTAGTTGTAATTGGTTTAGTTTAGAATGTAATTAAGCCAACTTAATTAGGAGCCAATTGGGCCCAAAGTGGGGTTGTTTTGGGCCAAGAGAAAGGCCCAATCAGTGACCCAAAAGTTGGGTCAAGCAATGGCACCATCGGTCCAAGCGGTGGCACCGCTAGAGGCTCAGTCTCCAAGACACAATCTCTGAGATTATGTCAATCAGTAGTATCGTCAAACTCAATGGTGGTACCACCCAATATCAAGCGATGGTACCTCCCAGTGTCAAGTGGTGATACTGCCCAGACATAGTCTCCCAAACTATGTCAAACAGTGATACCGTCCAGTCTTAGTGCTGCATGCAGTAGTATCACCCAGTATAGGTAGTGGTACCGCTAGGACCTAGGAAACCCGGGATGACATATTTTTTTGCTCTAATTTTGAAGTCATTTAGGGTCTATAAATACCCCAGCTATTCCTACGTGGAGAAGAAACGAATTAGAGCAGAAAAGGGTTGTTATCATGGGTTGTAAAATTGCTAAGTGTTCTCCTCGCTTTCTAGTTTTGAGATCATTCAAGAGAGGTGTGAGGCTTCTAAGAGTTGTCTCCTAAACCCATAAAAAGGAGAAAGAGTGTAAAATGATAGTTGTGTTAGGATCGAGCCAGCACTAAGAGGGGGGGTGGGGGTGAATTAGTGCAGCAAAAAGAAGTCTTCAGTTTAAAATTCTTCGTACATTAGAAAACCGATCTAGGAAGGTAACTTGAAAGCATGTTTGTTCGTAGAGTGGTAAAAGCCAAGGAAGAAATGAAGCAACTGCAAGTTAAGTAAATGACAATAATAGAAATGTAAACCATGATTTAGAGTGGTTCAGTCGTTGTGACCTACATCCACTTCTGATTTCTCCTCCGTCGAGGTTATCAGCATCCACTAATGGTCTTCCTTTAATAGGCAAAGACCAATCACCTCTTTACAACTTTTTCTCCTTTTATAGGGTTTAGGAGATAACCCTTACAAGCCTCATGCCTCTCTTGAATGATTACAACACTAGAAAGGGAGGAGAAGGACTCTTTGCACTTTTGCAACACTTTTAACACCCTCAGAATTTAAGATATTGTTCACATTTTCGTGCCCCTTCATGTAGAAAAGGGTGGGGTATTTATAGGCCATAATGGCTTCAGAATTGGAGCCAAAAAGTGTCACATCCCCGGATTTCGAGATACTAGTGATACCATCACTATTATTGGGTAGTGCTACTGCTTGCAGACTGACACTAGGTGGTACCACCGCTCAGTCTGGGCGGTACCACTGCCTAATAGTGCTTCGGAGACCGAGCTCTAGCGGTACCACCACCTAGCAGCATTAACTACCGACGGTACCACCGCCTAGACCACCTAGGAGATTATGTCCCAAGTGGTGCCAGTGCTGGCCCTAGCGGTGCCACCGCTGGACATGACTTCAAGTGCTGAATGGGCTTGTTCAACCGGCCCAATTCAGCCCTATTAAAGGCCTAATGTGCCCTTAATTGAGTTAATGAGATTACCTCCCATTCCTAACTAAACTTAAGGTCTAACTATGATAATTGAGACATTTAACGAAACATTCTTGGTCCGGTATGTCAATTATTCTTTCGATGATCTTCCGACGAACTTCCGATGATCTTTGGGCAATGTTCCAATGGACTTCCGACAAGCTCCTAGACTTCATGATGATCTTCCTGGTGAGTTCCTATGAGCTTCTTTGGCAAGCTCCTAGACTTCTCGGTTAATTCTGGCAGAACTTTCGATGAACGTCTGGACTTCTGACGAACTCTCAAACTTCCAATGAAATCTCGATCTTGACTCCGGCACAACATTTGCTTTATGTATTACCACTATCATAGTTAATCCTGCATAGTTTTCTCAACATATAGATTAGATCAAACAATTTACCAATTGATTTCATCATTAAAATCTGAGATTCAACAAGTTGGTCTTCACCTATTGAAGGAAGACTAGTAGTGGAAGCCGGTGGCCTTGAGTGAAGAGGAATTGGGAGTAGATGTAGGTCACGATGATCAAACTACTATAAATCGATTGGTATTTCTATTTTGTTGTTTACCTTTATTGCAAACTACTTTACTTCTTCATTACTTTAGCTGCACGCTCTAATGAATGTTTTTAAAGTTAAACATTTCTGATACGAGCTTTTATTGTACGAAGATTTTTGACTCAACATAATTTTTATATATGCACTAATTCATCCCCCTCTTAGTTTTGACTTAATCCTAACAATTGGTATTAAAGCCATATTTTTTTATTTAGTTTAACACCCAAGAGAAAAAGCTTTTATCAGATTTCAAGAGGATCACTCTATCATTCGTCCTCCTATGTTCAATGGGATGGACTACACATAATGGAAAAATTAGATGAGAGTTTTCTTACTTTCTTTGAACTTTGATTTATGGAATATCATTGAACTTGGTTTTCAAACCCTCTCTAAACCTATGAATGAATATAATGATTTTGAGAAAAAATTGTTTACTTTAAATGCAAAAGCTATAAATGCTTTATTTTGTACTTTGAATAAAAATGAGTCTAATCATATTTTGACTTGTGAAACTGCATATGATATTTGGCACACTCTTAAAATCACACATGAAGGCAATAGTAGAGTTAAAGATTCAAAAGTTAATTTTTTAATGTATGATTTTGAATTGTTTCGCATAAAACCAAGCAAAACCATTGGAGACATGTATACCCAGTTAACGGATGTCATTAATGGTCTAAAAGTACTTAGTAAAAGTTTTTCTAATTTTGAACTTATTAACAAGATATTAAAATCCCTTCTAAAGAGTTGGGATCCTAAAGTAATTGCAATTCAAAAAGCTAAGGACTTGAATAACTTTCCGCTCAAAGAACTTATCAGGTCTTTGATGACCTACGAAATGACTTATGTGGCATATAACGGACTTAAGAACAACCTTCCAAATAATAGGAAGGATTTGACACTTAGAACAAAAGAAGACCACTCAAATGAAAGCTCAAGTGATGATGAACTTGGTCTCCTAACAACAAAGTTTATAAAGTTCATAAAACAAGAATTAAAAAATAAAAATGAACTTAAAAAGAAGATGTTGCTAAAGAAGAAGGCACTCAAGATGAATTGGGACAAATCAAGTACTTTTGAAGACGAGGAGCAAACCAACAAAGATAAAGTGGTGAACTATGCCTTGGTGGCTCTCAACGATGAGGTAAATAACTCACTCGAAACTCCTTTACTTTACTATGAAATTACTTAATGATTTTCATGAGTTGTGTTTAAATTAGTTAGTAAAAAATATAAAAAAATATCATGCCTTTCTTTCTAGTGATTTTAAAAAAAATTAAAAAATTGATCATAAAAATTGCATGTCTTTTGATAAAGGAACAAAATGTTAGATTTAAATCTAATGCTTGTACACCTAATAAGATTAATTCTATATATTTTTTAAGAAGCAATAATATATATCTTGATAATTTAATGATTTAATTATGCATGATGATTTGAAGTCTTGATGATTTTTATGATGAATCTTGTCTTTGTTTTTTATTTTTAAACATGATGCATGGTTTTGTCATAAAAACAAAAAACAAAAATTTGGGCATGCTTGTATGAAATCAATCACATGATTTGAAACAACTAAAAAGGGAATGCATTATTGAAAATTTCTATATCACTATCTTATCGATTTTTTAAAAAGAGATTAATGAATATATTTATGTTATTTTTTATGAATCTCAAAAAGGGAATGCTTTATTTTGATGATTTGATGATTTGAATTTGAATGAGTAATTAATCCATATCATGATCTTGATTTCTCGGAATTCATAACTTAAGATTTCGTTTGAAGATCATTGACTATTTAATCTCCTAAGATTTCTTTCCTAAGATTCTTTTGTATTACTAAAAAGGAGATTTGTCAAGATGAATCATTCACGAATTGATCTTTCTTGATCTTTCATTTTTCATATCATGATTTTTATATGACTCCTTTGTATTTATGTTATGATTAGAACATTGATACAAAAGAAAGCAAAAAGTGCTAGCTTGAATGTTAAACTTATGAATGTTAAATTCTTGATTTCTTGATATTTGATACTTGAGATTTCTTTTGTGTGAATTAAGATCACATATTTATTCTCGCATAATTCTCTCTTTTTACTAAAAAGGAGACTTATCTAAACAAATTTTGATCTTTCACTTAATACTTATGAATTGAAATTTATGTCATATGAATTAAGATTTTTCATTAATTGTTCTCCTGTAATTCTTCTTGGTATTTACTAAGGAAAGATTTATCCAAATAAACCAATGATAAATCTCAATAATTTTAATATTTATGACTCAAATTTTATTATGTATAATTCTCATGTATTTATGATTTGTATATCTTTTGATATAATTGAATCATTGATGTAAAAAGACATAAATTATACTATTGTATTCTTCCCTTCCTTTTGACAATAACAAAGGGGGAGAAAGTCTTGCTAATTGTAAATGAAGCAAAAATTGCTAACTTGTGCATTGCAAAGAAAAGCAAAAGTTGCTAGCTTGCACATCATAAAGAGAAGCAAAAAGTTGCTATCTCAAGAGAAGCAAAAAATTTGCTTAACTTCACATTCTCAAAAACTTGCTA
Source organism: Musa balbisiana (assembly GCA_004837865.1). Classification (NCBI taxonomy): domain Eukaryota; kingdom Viridiplantae; phylum Streptophyta; class Magnoliopsida; order Zingiberales; family Musaceae; genus Musa; species Musa balbisiana. Next base: position 19,450,488 of record CM017196.1, on the reverse strand, counting down.
GCCTTCATACTTCAAAGAGAGGTAACACTTGCCAACTTGTTAGCTTGCATGTTTTAAAATGATGTAAAATTTGCTAGCTTGCATGTTCTAAAATGATTTAAATCTTACTTTTTTTTTCAAAAAACTTGCTAGTTTGAACATCACAAAGAAAAGAAAACATGCTATCTTGCACATCTCAAAAGATGCATAAGTTTTACTAACCTTTATATCTGAAAAACTTGCTAGCTTGCATGATGATATATGCAATGATGTTTCAAAAACTTGAAATTATGTTTATAATACAATAATTTAAAATTATATCTCAAAAACTTGCTAGTTGCACCTCTTCTTTTTGTTGATAACAAAGAGGGAGAAGGTATAATGATAATCATGCATATTATACCTAAAATGATGATTTGAAATTATGTATAATGATTTAGAATCATGCTTGTAATGATGATTTTGAAAATATATATGATGAATAGGTATTATGCACTTTGATTATGTATGCAATACTCATGATTTTATTATAATAATGTATATGATGTATTGCATATGATATGATTCATAATTAAAATTGCTTTGACTTGAATTCAATTTGAATTCAAGGTTCTATCAATATGGCATATTGATAGGGGGAGTTTGTTTTAAACTCTATCATCAATTGATTATCAATATCAAAAAGAGGGAGATTGTTGAATCTCGGATTTTGATGATAAAATCAATTGATAGCGCTTATTATTTAATTTACGTTTTGAGTGATGCAAGACTAGCTTCGATCATAAAGAGACAATTAAACTAAGAAGAATCAATGTTGGGCCGGAGTGGAACTATTAGGATCCCTTTATTTTCTAAGCTTTTGAATAATATTTTTCTTAGCTTTTAATTCAGTTAGAGTCGGATAGAGTTTATTTAATATTTATTTATTGTTAAGAGTCCAAGTCCTGGTGGACTCTAGGTGGAACTCTATAAATAGTGATGTAAGCCTTTCTTTTATGGATCAAGAAATAAATAAATCAATCAAATGTTATTCCAATCTGTGGAGAAACCTTAGGAGGCTTATCCCCTCGAAGCGATCAAGGAGGTCAATCCCCTCAAAGCGATCAAGGAGGCTGATCCCCCTCGAAGCGGATCATTCTCTTTTTTCCTTTTCTCCCATTTTCTCTTCTTTTTTCAATGATAAAACCTTAGGGTCCTTATCAATTGGTATGAGAGCGACGATAAGACTTTTAGGATCTTATCATTTGGTATCAAAGTGATGATTCTAGGCGTTCTTACTGTAGAGTTGCTGTAGTTATCAAAAAAAAAAAAAAAGGAAGAAGAGAGAATGCTGGCAGCCCACATCCCCTACATCCGGCCAGCCCACCCGCCACTACTGCTCTCCCGCCCACTTCCCTGCCAGAGGCCGCCACCGCCCGTCGCCTCCCACACGAGCCACCACCACCGCCCGCCTCCCCTTATGTCGCAGCTGTAGCCGCTCGACCTCCCCTCCTCGACGATCATCGGTGACACTGCTCCCAGTCGCGCCACCCCCATTGCCTCATTCTCCACTGCCGCCCGCCTCCCTTTGGTCGCAACCGCAGCCGCCGGTTGCCTCCCTCCTCGTGGCAACCAAAATAGGGCAACTCACTGATTGCCCTTGTTTCCAGCCGTGTCACCACCATTGTCTATCACTTTTCCTACTCGCCTCACTGCCGCTCGATCTCCGCCGCCCGCCCCCAGTCACAACCCTAGCTGCCTCCCCTTCGATCATAGCCGCAGATGTCGATTCCTCTCCTCCACCGGCATCAACAACAGAGCATCCTCTACTGCCGCAACCGCGACCCTCGGCCTCCTTCTCCTTCTCCACCACCATAGCTGCTCCCCGATGACCAACCTTCCCCTCTCCAGCACCATCGCCCCTGCTTCTCGATAGCCCGCACCCTTGCTTCAGTCGCCACACCCCTACTTCTGCCCGCCGCACCGTTGTTTCCCTTCTTCCCCACCACCAATAAAAGGCAACTCCACCACCGCCGCTGCTTCTCGGCCACTCGACCACTGCTGTCGTTGCTCCCCGGCCAACAACCTTCGCCTCCTCACTGCTCCATCTCGCCACGGCTACTACTTCATAACCAGCGGACCATCCCCTCGTCGCTTCTACCGTCAGCGACGTTGCCCCAACTGCGCCACCATGGCTGCCCCCCTTGGGTTGCAGCCATAATCGCTCGATCATCCCTTCTTGCGGTGATCAAAACAAGGCAACCATTACCGTTGTAGCCATCGCCATTTCCTAAATTACACGTGATCCCTCGATGTCACCAACGCCTCCTTCCATAGTGCGATAGAGACAAAGCAATGTTGCCTTCCATCCGCACCGTCGCAGCCACCGTAGCGATGTTGCCCCCAGCCACACCACCATCACTGCCTCCCAGCCCTCAGCAGTAGCGATCCCTCTATGTAGTGACTACAACAAGCATCGTTGCCTCCCATCCACAACCATCGCAACCGCAGCCGCCCAACCTCCCCTCTACGTGGCGACCACAACAGAGCAACTTTGCATTTTCGAAGACAACTACAGGTTGCCTTCATTGCAGGTTGCCATCACGGCAGCCTCAACCTGGCTGCTCGGTGATCGCCCCCTTGGGTCACAGTAGTTGCAGCTACACTAACGCAGTCGCCTTCCAGCCCTTGGCGCTCTCACCCCACACAGTGACAGAAATAGGGTAGCAACTTTTCCATCAACACATTGACCGCAACACTGCCCTTGGCGTCTGTTTCCTTGGCATTTTTGCAACCACAATGCGGATGCCCTTGACCAGACATCAAAAACAAGAACTAGGGATTACCGATTTGCAATTGTACTCAATGGCTATTGATAACTCAGTGAAAGCACAAATGGAAGCATTGGGAACCAAAATTGAGAATCGGCTAATGAAAGCATTCGAAACCAAAATTGAGAATCGTCTACAAGAAACCCTTCATGATTTTAAGAAGAGCCTATTGGAGAGTCTCAACAAATTTCAACAAGATAGGGGCTCAAGTTCTACGTTACACAGATTTGAAAATATAGGAAAAGGGCCTCAAGATTGTGACACAAACTACTTACACATGAAGGTAGAATTTCCAAGATGGGAAGATGGAGATCCGACCAATTGGATCTCTAGGGCAGAAAAATATTTTCATTTTCATAGAACCCTAGATGAATCCAAGGTAGAAGTGGCCACAATCCAGCTCGATGGAGATGCAATCCAGTGGTACAATTGGTATGAAACTTGTCACGGAGTTCCTTAGTAGGAGTAATTCAAAAGAGGGCTTCTTGTTCGCTTTGGCACATCCGAATATAAGAATGTTGATGGCCAGCTCTCCAAAATTCGTTAGACTTTTACAATATTAGAATATCAGAGTAGGTTTGAAAGATTGTCAAATCAAGCTAGAGATTAGTTGGAACGATAACTTTTGGGTACATTTATTGAAGGGCTTATTCCAGATATCCAGTGTGAAGTTAAGGCTCATCAACCCTGCACTATGATAGCTGCAATCTCATTCGCACATCTACATAAGAAAAAAATTAGCAAGAAAATATTAGCAAGGGGTTTGTACTATGATGAAAAGTGGAGTATGGATTATAGATGTAAACAAGGGCAACTTCTGATAATTGAACCAATTGGAGAGAAATTGAAAGCTAAGAATGTGGACTCTGATCATGAAGGTATAAATTCTAATGAAGATGTTGGACCTACCATATATACAATGCATGCATTAACTGGCTACTCCAACCCGTAAACTATGGAAGTTGGCGGAACTCTGGAACATCAGCCTATTATAGTTTTGATTGATACTGGTAGCACTAACAATTTTATGGACAGTGAGACTGTTAATCGATTGGCTCACCACATTGAAGGCTATGATAGATTTGAAGTAAAGATCGCTAATGTATAGATTTTCACTTGTGATAGCAAATGTTCAAAGATAAAAGTGATTATATAGGGCCAGAAGTTTTCTACAATGATTGTTACACTGAAAGATCGACATATTGCTTACACTATCAAAAAGTAGAGACTATACTTACTTGATCAACGAGTTGTGATGCATTGCAGATAACCTATGACTAAAGTGCTAAAAGAGAAGCTCCCCGAGTTTGATGCAGCTCAGCCTTGAGGACAAGGCTGATTTGGAGGTGGTGGAATTATTAGGATCCTCTTATTTTCTAAGCTTTTAAATAATGTTTATTGAGTATGTTTAATTCAGTTAGAGTCAGATAGAGTTTATTTAATATTTATTTATTATTGAGAGTCCAAGTCCTAATGGATTCGGGGTGGAACTCTATAAATAGTGATGTAAGCCTTTCTTTTGTGGATCAAGAAATAAATAAATCAATCAAATGTTATTCTAGTCTATGGAGAAACCTTAGAAGGTTGATCCCCTCAAAGCGATCAAGGAGGCTGATCCCCCTCGAAGCAAATCATTCCCTTTTCTCCTTTTCTCCTTTTCTCCCATTTTCTCTTCTTTTTTCAATAATAAAACCTTAGGGTTCTTATTAATTAGTATCAGAGCGATGATAAGACTTTTAGAGTCTTATTAGGAATATGTCAGAAAATTAGATGTCGAGCTGGGGGATTGATCAATGTGTTGGCAGAAGGTTTTGTGCCATGAGTTCAGGCATCGGACCTAGAAGAGCGAACATTGCGCCAAGGAGATCGGAGTTACGAAGGTCAACATGTTGATTAAGCAAAAGGCTATAAAAGAGGATGATGCGCCGAAGGATTAGATGAAGCATCGATGAACTAATGATATGCTGGACAACATGTGATTAATGCTTTGTAATAATTATTTAGCTCGAAGTAGTTTTAGTTATAATTTGGTTGGTTTAAAATATAATTAAGCTAACTCAATTAGGGGCTAACTGGGCTCTAAGTGGGCCTGTTTTGGGACAAGAGAAAGGCTCATTCAGTGACCCAAAAGTTGGGTCAGACGATGGCACCGCTAGAGACTCAGTCTCCAAGACACAATCACTGAGATTGTGTTAGGCAGAGTACCGCCTAGTGTCAAGCGATGGTACCGCCAGTCTGAGCAGTGGTACCGTCCAAACATAGTCACCCAAACTATGTCAGGCAGTGGTTCCGTCAGACTGAATAATGGTACTGTCCAGTGTTAGTGCTGCAGGTGGTAGTACTACCCAACACAAGCGGTGGTACCGCTAGGACATGGGAAACCCAAGATGATATCTTTTTTTGCTCTAATTTTGAAGTCATTTAGGGTCTATAAATACTCCAGCTATTCCTGCATGGAGAAGAAACGAATTAGAGCATAAAGGGGTTGTTATTCTAGGTTATAAAATTGCTAAATGTCCTCCTCCTTACTTCCTAGTTTTGAGATCATTCAAGAGAGGTGTGAGGCTTATAAGAGTTGTCTCTTAAACCCGTGAAAAGGAGAAAGAGTGTAAAAGGATAGTTGGTCTTTGCCCAATGAAAGAAAACCAGTAATGGAAGCCGATGGCCTCGAATGAAGAGGAATAGAGAGTGAATATAGGTTACAATGATTGAACCACTATAAATTGGTTTGCATTTCTATTTTATTGTTTACCTTTATTGTAAACTACTTTACTTCCTCTTTTACTATAGCTGCACGCTCTTACGAATATTTTTAAAGTTAAACATTTTTTATATGAGCTTTTATCGTACGAAGATTTTTTACTCAACATAATTTTTATTTACACACTAATTCACCCCTCTTCTTATTGCTGACTTGATACTAACATTCCATACATATCCCATGAACTTACACTGCTCTATCCTAGATTCCAACTTGTCGGGGTTGTATCTCTTAACATGGGCAGGGCATCCCCAAATCTTAACTATCTTAAGATCAGGCTTCTTCCCTTTTCATATCTCATACGATATAGACACTACCGACTTAGTTAAAACTCTATTTAGAAGGTAAGCTGTGGACTCTAGGGCATCTCTCCAGAATGAGATGGATAGGTCGGCGAACCTCATCATGGATCGCACCATATTTAATAACATACGATTCCTCCTTTCTTATACACCATTGAGCTAAGGTGTATAAGAAGGTGTCTATTGGGATATAATCCAATAGTCCTCGAGGAACTAGGTGAACTCTATACTTAAGTACTCACCTCATCAATCTGATTGAAGAGTTTTGATACTCTTTCCAGCCTGGCTCTCTACTTCATTCTTATACACCCTAAATTTCTCGAAGGCTTCGGACTTATACTTCATCAAGTACACATGTCCATATATAGGGAAATCGTTAGTGAAAGTAATGAAGTAGGAGTAACCACCTATGGCCTGAGTTGACATGGGACTACATACATCACTATGTATGAGTTCCAACAACTTAGTGGCTCTCTCTCTAGTTTCACTAAATGGAGAGTTGGTTAGTTTTCCACGAAGGCAAAGCTTGTAAGTTACATATGATTCATAGTCGAATGGATCTAGATATCTATCCTTCAACAACTTTTGAATCCTTCTCTCATGGATATGACCTAGCCTACAATGCCACAGGTATGCATTGTTCACCTCATCTCATTTTCTCTTGGATACACTCATATTCATGATATTTGGAGCAATATCTAGGATAAATAAGTCATTATGCAATGTTCCTGTAGTTATGATCTTATCATCCTTAATAATTGAATAACTATTATTCTCAAAAACTACTTTATAACCATTTAATGTCAAATATGAAATGAAAATAATATTTTTGATAATAAGAGAAACAAAATAGCATGCATCTAATGCAATAGTAGCTCTACTAGGCAGATGTAGGGTGACCTTGCCAATAGCCACTGCAGCAACTTTTGCTTCATTGCCTATCTTGAGGTCCATCTCACCTCTCGCCAATCTCCTAGGTTTTGCTAGAACCTACAACGAATTACAAATATGATAAGCACTACTAGTATCTAACACCCATGTGTTATCATAAATATCTAACGAATAGAGATTGATCATGAATGTACCGGAAGATTCTCTAAGCTTTTGTTTTGTCTTCTCTGCAAGGTAATCTTTGCAGTTCCTCTTCCAATGCTCGTCTTTACTATAATGGAAGCATTAGCCTTTGTCCTTTGTTGGTTTCTTCTTAACAACCTTCACTTTACCCGATCTATGTTAGGATCAGGGTCAGCACTAAGAGGGGGGGGTGAATTAGTGCAACGGTAAAATAATGACGGTTCAAAATCCTTCGTACGATAAAAATTGTTTTCGACGTAAAACCGATTTTGAAAACTTAACTTTGAAACACGTTCATAAATGAATAGAAGACAGTAAGCTATTGAAGAGGTTTGTAGTAAAGATAAAAGCAAGAATAAATGCAAACCAGAGAAGACGACAATTTATAGTGGTTCGGTCAATCGTGACCTACATCCACTGCTCCGATTCCTCTTCTGTCGAGGCCACCTGCATCCACTAGAGGTCTTCCTTCAATAGGCAAAGACCAACTCCTTCTTACACCCCTCTTCTCCTTTTACCAGGTTTAGGAGATAACCCTTACAAGCACTCACTCTCCTCTTAAGCTATTCTAACACTTAGACTCAAAGAGGAGGATTCTAAAGAGAATACAGCAGAGTTTTCTCACTTTTGAATGCTCTGTGCTTATGTGCTTTAACTAGGGATGAGAGGGGTATTTATAGACTTTAAGTTGATTCAAACTTGGAGCCTAAATCTTTCCCATCCCGGGTTCTCCGGGGACGGGTGGTACCACTGCCCAGGTCTGGCGGTACCACCACTTGGGGGGCTGTGCTAGGCGGTGCCACCGCCCAGATTGGCGGTACCACCACCTGGCACCCTGCTAGGGGCAGTACAACCGCCCAGACTAGCAGTACCACCGCTTGACATAGTCTCGAAGACTGTGCCACGACAGTGAGACTTCTTTGGGCAATGTTTGGGCTTCTTATTGGGCCCAACACAGTTCTTACATGAGCCTAGATGACCCCTAATTGGGTTGGCCCAAATCCAAGCCAAATTACGTGCTAACTATGAAATCCTAAGACATTTGCTAAGTTAAACAAATCCCTATGTCTATTCTTCCGGCGAGCTTCCGGCGAACTTTCGGCGAACATCCGACAAAACTTCGACGATGCTCCGGCGGACTCTCGGCAACCTTCTGGACTTCAAGATGATCTTCATGGCAAGTTCCATTGAGCTTCTCTAGCAAGCTCCATGACTTCTCGGCTGGTTCCTGTAGAACTTCTGACGAACATTCAGACTTCCAACGAACTCTCAAACTCCCATCATGATTGCGTCATTGACTCCGGGACTTCATTTTGCTTCATACCTTGCCATCATAGTTAATCCTGCACATGTAAAATATACTTTGATCTAGACAATTAATACTAAGCATTAATCATATTGTCCGGTCATGTCATTTGTCCCTCGACGCTTCATCCGATTCTTCGGCGCATCGTCCTCTCTTGCGGCCTATTGCCCAATCAGCCAGTTGACTCTGCAACTCCGATATCCTAGGTGCAATACTCGCTCTTCTTGGCTCGATGCCCGAATCTATGGCCCGAAGCCTTCTGTCGATATGTCGACCGATCCGCCGGCTCGACGTCCAATCTTCTAACATGTTCCTCCGGCCCAACATGATTTTTCTGCTCTAATTGTCTCATCTTGATCGAAGCATCCTACGTCACTCAAAATGTAGATTAAATCATAAACACATATCAACTGGTTTCATCACAAAATACGAGATTCAACAATCTCCCCCTTTTTGATGATGATAACCACTTGATGACGGAGTTAACCTTAACTCCCGGAGTTTAAACAAACTCCCCCTATCAATATGGTTTATTGATATAAACTCTTGGATTCAAAAATCCAAGCAACATGTCATGATCAAATCGTGCATGACATCATCATACCTCTCCCCCTTTGTCATCAACAAAAAGGAGAAGTTCAACTATTCATGTGTTGTGTTTAGATATTAATTTAACTCATTTCATGAAAAACATAATATCAAGTGTTATCATCATGCAATTTGTAAGCTTGAAAATTGAGCAAGTGTTACATCATGCTTAGAACATTCAAGTTATCAAGTTGTAGATATGCAAGTTTTACAACGTTCAAGCTAGCAAGTGTTTGAAAAAGAAGGCAAGTTTTGCATCATACAAGCTAGCAATATTTACAATATTTTAGAACATGCAAGCTAGCAGTTTTGAGATGTTCAAGAAAGAAACTCTTGCTTCTTGAAATATGCAAGTTTGCTAGATGTGCACGTTAGCATGTTTTGCTTCTTGAGATAGGCAAAATTGCACATTTGCTTGAGATTACAATATAGCATTTCTTGCTTTTGAGATGAGCAAACTAATAAGTTTTCCCCCTTTTTGCGATATGTTCGTTTGCAATTGTTGCTTCTCTTGACTTGTGCAAGCTAGCTATCTCCCACTTTGTCATTGTCAAAAAGAAAGAAAAAATCCAATGTTGTAATTCTTTTCCCTTTACAACAATTTTTAAAGCATGACAAAAGTGTTAGGATCAAGAAAATCTGAAAATGAAATTTAACACATTCATGTATTCGGACATAGTTTTACCATAGCTATTCAAACACAATCATGAAGGTAAAACATGCTTATCATCATGGAAATTTTTGCATCCAAAACACATAATTTCCAACATATTATTGAAGCTTATAATCAAGTAAAATTCGTATCATAAGATTTTCAGCCTTGAGTTTCTAAGTGATTGAACATAGAATCAAGAAAGTCCAAAAATGAAGTTCAACAAATTCATGTATTCATATCATCACATAAGGAATATCAAGAAGAATCATAGGAGTACAAAGAAGAGATCTTGTTTTAAAAGAAAATCAAGTAATAAATCCAAGAACTCACAAGGAAAAATCATGATTCATTTAGAAAATCTCCTCTTAAGAAAATACCAAGTAGAATCGTAGGAGAATGATTAATGAAAAATCTTGATTCATAATAAATCTTAATTTGTAAATACTAAAGAATCAAGATCATGATTTGGATAAAAATTTATTCAATTTTAAATCATCAAATCAATTTTATGGTTCACAAAATTCGTAACATGAATAGATTCATTCTTTTAATTCCAATGATAATATATTTTCCTTTTTATGTGTTTCATTTTAAGTGATTAATTTCATATAAGCATGCTCAAGTTTTTCGTATGAAAACCATACATCATAGTTTAAAATCGAAAGAGCAAATATCATCATGAAAATCATCAAGATCAAATAATCATTTATTCAAATAATCATGCTTTAATTAAATATAAAATCATCAAGCATGATACTTACATTGTTTTATATAAGCATGCCTTTTTCATTTATGTCAAATCAAAATATGCATCATTTTTAAAACCGAAAAAGTCACTTTCATTATGGTAAAAATCGATAGTCCATAAATCACTAAAATCATCATGCATAATTTCGAAAGAAAACTCATTAAGCATGATCATTATGCATTACTTCAAATCAAATATGATTTCATTGAGCATAAGGTATTTTCAACCAAAATCATTTTGTTATTTGTTGTAGTCATGCATTTTTCTTTTTAAGTGAATCTATCTTTTCATCCTTATTTTTTCATAAAATAGCCATGCATCATCATTAAGCATGATATTAAACTTCTTAATATTTTCATTAAGACATCAAGCATGGTTTCAATCAAAATCGAAAATCATTAAGATACACATTATTTCTTCTTTTAAAAAAAAATATTCATAAAATCATCATTAGATTTAAATCTAACATTTTATTCCATTAACATAAAACATGCAATTTTCGTTATTATTTTCAAAATTACTAGCATGATCATAATTTTTGTTTTGTATTTTCCTTTTTAAACATGCAATTTTCAAGAAAAATATATAATAATTTTTTAAAAAACTAAATAAGGAAAATGCATTATGAAAAGCATCATGTAATTTCAAAATAAACTAAAGGCTTTTTTATTACCTCAACGTCGAAAGCCATTAAGACGTAGTTTGTCACCTCGCCTTTCTTTATTTTCTCCTTGTCTTCGGAGGAGCTCAATTCATCCCACTTTGTGTTCTTCTTCTTGCATTTAAAGCAAGTCATTGCATTCTTTGTGTTCTTGTTCCTTAATTCTTGTTTCATTAGCTTTTTAAATTTCTTAGTGATTAGTTCAAGTTCACCATCACTTGAGCTTATGCTCGAGTGGTCTTCAAATGTTCTAAGTACCAAGTCCTTCCTCTTCTTTGGAAGGTGGTTTTGTTCGTCATGTTCATTACGTGCATTGCACGTCATTTCATAGGTCATCAAAGACCCTATGAGTTCTTCGATCAAAAAGGCGTTCAAATTTTTTGATTCTTGTATAGCGGTTACTTTTGAATCCTAAGTTTTAGAACGCAATCGTAAAATCTTGTTAACGAGTTCAAAATTCGAAAAGCTTCTACCAAGAGCTTTTAAACCATTGACGATAACTGTAAAATGGGTGTATATGTCAACAACGGTTTCACTTGGTTTCATTTGAAAAAGTTCAAAATCATGCATTAAAAAATTAACTTTAGAATCCTTAACACTACTTGTGCCTTCGTGTGTGGTTTCAAAAATATGCCAAATGTCGAAAGTTGTTTCACACATAGAAACCCGATTAAACTCGTTTTTGTCTAAGGCGCAAAATAAGGCATTCATAGCCTTTGTATTTAGAGAAAACATCTTCTTCTACAAATCATTCCAATGGTTCATTAGAAGAGAAGACATTTGAAAACTATTTTCGACTAAATTCCATAAATCGAGATTCAACGAAAGCAAGAAAACTCTCATTCGAGTTTTCCAATAAGTGTAGTTCATCCTATTGAAAAAGGGAGGACGTATGAGAGAGTAACCCTCTTGAAAGCCGAAAAGAGCCATTTTTATTTGGGTGTTAAACCAAAGTAGAAAACCGTGGCTCTGATACCAATTGTTAGGATCAAGGTCGGCACTAAGAGGGGGGGTGAATTAGTGTAGCGGTAAAATAACGACGGTTCAAAAACTTTCGTACGATAAAAACTGTTTCCGACGTAAAATCGATTTCAGAAACTTAACTTTAAAACACATTCGTAAATGAATAGAAGGTAGTAAGCTATTGAAGAGGTTTATAGTAAAGATAAAAGCAAGAATAAATGCAAACCAGAGAAGACGACAATTTATAGTGGTTCGGTCAATCGTGACCTATATCCACTCCTCTGATTCCTCTTCCGTCGAGGCCACCGGCATCCACTAGAGGTCTTCCTTCAATAGGCGAAGACCAACTCCTTCTTACACCCCTCTTCTCCTTTTACCGGGTTTAGGAGATAACCCTTACAACCACTCACTCTCCTCTTAAGCTATTCTAACACTTAGACTCAAGGAGGAGGATTCTAAAGAGATTACAACAGAGTTTTCTCACTTTTGAATGCTCTATGCTTGTGTGCTTTAACCAAGGATGGGAGGGGTATTTATAGACTTCAAGTTGATTCAAACTTGGAGCCTAAATCTTTCCCATCCCGGGTTCCCCAGGTACGGGCGGTACCACCGCCTGCGCTAGGCGGTACCACCGCCTAGTGTCAGTTTGACTGACACTGTCCTGGGCGGTACCACCACCCAGGTCTGGTGGTACTACCGCCTAGGCGGCTGTACTGGGCGGTGCCACTACCCAAACTGGCCGTACCACCGCTTGGCATCCTGCTAGGGGCGGTACAACCGCCCAGAATGGCGGTACCACCGCCTGACACAATCTCGAAGACTGTGCCATGATGGTGAGACTTCTTTAGGCACTGTCTGGGCTTCTTATTGGGCCCAACACAGTTCTTACAAGGGCCTAGCTGACCCCTAATTAGGTTGACCCAAATCCAAGCCCAATTACGTGCTAACTATGAAATCCTAAGACATTTGCTAAGTTAAACAAGTCCTTATGTCTATTCTTCTAGCGAACTTCCCGTGAACTTCCGGTGAACATCCGACGAACCCTCGGTGATGCTCTGGCAGACTCTCGGCAAGCTTCTTGACTTCAAGATGATCTTCTTGGCGAGTTCGGTCGAGCTTCTCTAGCAAGCTCTGCGACTTCTCGACTGGTTCCCGCAGAACTTCTGATGAACGTCCAGACTTCCGACGAACTCTCGATCTCCCAATGTGATTGCTCCTTGACTCTGGGACTTCATTTTGCTTCATGCCTTGCCATTATAGTTAATCCTGCACATGTAAAACATACTTCGATCTAGACAATTAATACTAAGCATTAATCACATTGTCCGGTCATGTCATTTGTCCCTCGACGCTTCGTCCGATTCTTCGACGCATCGTCCTCTCTTGCGGCCTATTGTCCAATCGACCAGTTGACTCTGCAACTCTGATATCCCAGGTGCAATACCCGCTCTTCTTGGCCCAATGCCGAAATCTACGGCCCGAAGCCTTCTGTCGATATGTCGACCGATCCGCTAGCCCGACGTCCAATCTTCTGACATGTTCCTCCGGCCCAACATGATTTTTCTGCTTTAATTATCTCATCTTGATCGAAGCATCCTGCGTCACTCAAAACGCAGATTAAATCATAAACACATATCATGTGGTTTCATCATCAAAATACAAGATTCAATAATCTACCCTTACCCTTGCCCTTCTTATGGGACTTCTCTATCTTCCTTTTCTTTTTGGTATTACCAACATAAAGAACTAGCTTCTCTTTCTTGATTTTGCTCTCAATCTCCCTCAACATATTGAGGAGTTCAAGGAGAGTTACCTCAAGCTTGTTCATATTAAAATTCATAAAAAATTGAGAAAAGGAATCTAGTAGGGACTGAAGCATAAGATCCATACACAGGTTATCCTAAAGCTTGTTTATATTAAAATTCATGATAACTAAGAAAAAGAATCTGATAAGGACTAAAACATAAGATCCACACACAGGTTATCCTCTAGGACTATTCCTAGACTCATGAATTTCTCTATCTACTCAATCATCTTAAGGACATGGTTTTGAACTAGTGTCCCCATAGTCGTTCTAGTGCAGAAGAGACTCTTGGATATCTCATATCATTGAGTCATTACCTATTCCTTAAATAATTTATGGACATGTAGGAGAATAGATCTAGCCCATCTTTTTATGTTGTCTTTGTAATTTGGGAGTCATGGAGCCCAACATGTAATACTGAGCAAGAGTGGAGTCATCTATATACTTCATATAGCGATCGATCTCATCCTCGCTTGCCCCTTCCTCAGGCATAGGCATCACTATATCAAGGATATATATGATTTTCTTTGCCGTGAGATTGATTCTTAAGTTGCAGAGCTAATCCGTAAAATTTGGACCCGTGAGGTAGTTGACATCAAGTATGCCACATAACAGATTTGAAAGCAATATGTTTCTGATAAACAGGAGATGTAGCATAAATAAATAACATACAAATTTTGAAAAAAAATAAACAACTAAGATATGGTCTTCTATCTTAATGTACTGCCACTATATTTTTAGTGAAATATACAACTCCCTCTGGTATATGAATCGAGGACCCTTGGAGGATCTCTAGTGAGGATTGGGATCCTACCGACATCTTAACGTGATCTTAAGGGACTTGACTAATCATGCTAAGCCCAAAAATATAGGCAACTCTTACTGGTCATAACTCTTTGTAATTCTCATCCTATTCGGCCTCTAAACCATCATGATCTCAAGAGACTCGACCAACCATGATGTTCGATTAAGTCATCATCGTCGTAATAAGATGAGTTTGATTTGATGATATGCCCTTGAGGGACTCGACCAAGCATACCACATCCTCAAATCACCAATAATATCTCTAAGTCATAGGCAAGATCTCAAATCACAATATAGGTGAGCCTCGAGGGACTTGACCAACTCAACTTACGTTGAGAATCAATTTTTTCCTATAATGATGGGAGGCCAAGTGGATTAATCTAATTATCTCACGTTTACCAACTTAATATTATCGAGAGAGGGGATTTTGATTCGGTCTCCTATGATGTGTCACACACATACATATTTAATATTATCTAGATCATATGCAAATATATATACATATCTACTAGGTGTATAAGTAATCATACATCACATGGGCAATCACACTAGATGATCATGGACAACATCCTAATATGATCAAGCCCAAGCTAGTGGGCCCAATTACTCACATGAAGATCTATGCATGCAGTGACGTATCTCCATACCCTGTGATCGTCCATCTCGTTCTCGTCAATTCCATCGGCATCTTAGCACATCTCCAAGCATTGCGATCATCCGTCTCGACCTCGTGGGTCCTGCTGTGCCTCCTCGTATAATTATAACATAATTATAAGTATGCAGACCTGATAATAAATGAAAAAAATTAGAGGCTCATAAGCCTCAATAATAATAATAATCACATCACATGTACACACATCACATGGTTCATGATCATCCGTCCACATCACACATTATATATACACATCACCATATAGGACTGCTAGATAATAATAATTAATTAAACTATTTAATTAATTATTTCGTAGTATTTTGAGAATCCTATCATAGGGTGTCCCATATGGCAAGTAGTACCTTATGTGGCTAGGAAACCTTAGCCACTAGGGACTCCCTTGTGGTCAAGAATCCTAAGCCACAGGGCTGCCTTGTGTGGCTAGGAAACCCTAGCCACCTATGAGTCCTCTACAACTAGGAAACCTTGGCTACAGAGCAGCCTTGGGCGACCATGAAAACTAGCTGCCTGCTTGCCCCATGCGGCCAGGACTTAGTTTCCTAGCCGCTTGAGGTGCCCCTTATAGCCAGGAAACCTAGCTGCAGGGGCTGCCAACCCCCAGGCCAAGAGCCCCCTTGCTGCATTGGCCAAAGGTAGCAAGGTGTGCTCTCAACAAAGGCAACAAGTAGCCTTTAGCCAAACCGTAGGGCAGCAATAGTTGCTGCCCTTTTACCTCTATTCTATGACAATAAACTTGGCAACAAAATATTGATTTAAAACACATTTTAACAAGGATAAGAGGTGTAGTTCAGATCTCAAAAACTATGATAGAAATTATAACAATCATGTAAAAATAATTCTACACGATTGAACACAATACACAGTTTAAAAACCAATATTTTGCATAAACAACCTGGATCTGATACTACTGTAGGGAAATCTGGAATGATATCATATGCATAGTGAAAGAATAGAAAACAAAATTCTAGAATTTTCCACAGAAAAGAAGGTTTCATTATCGTGTAAAGATTGGTGTGCAAAAACCTATGAAACCGAAAAACTACACATATAAGGAGATTGTGTTACTTGGGAAGATCGTATATCCATAAATTTCTATAGATCTATGGGAGAGGATGAAGAAAGTCAACTATCCTCCTCTCTAATGGTGATCCATATGGCAGAGGCTACGAAGATGCTCCTCAAATCGCTACACAATCCTCCTCGTTATATGCACCACACAATCAAGATAGAGCTGCCCCTTCTTGCTATTCACACACCATAAATAGGAGCTACAGGTTGAGGAGGAGAAGGAAAAAGGAGAATATGAGGTGGCAGCCAAAAAACCCTAGCTTGTGGCTCTTTGGTTCTCTCTTATTTATAGAGGTCCCTTGTCAACTTAATCCTAATGGATCCTGCCCTATTGGGTACTAGATCTCCATCCAACTACCCAAGTCTCTTAAATTAGTGGATCTCTATCCACTAATCTCTCATTGGCTCATATTGGATCTCATCCATAGGATCTAATAATTCAGGAGTTTACTGGATATCCAATAAGATAGGGGCTTCGGCGGATATCTCATATATGAACCTCTACTCGTCGTAGACCCACCATATGTGTGTGACCCTCTAGACTTAATATCGAGCTGGCTATGAGTCATACCTATTAGAATTTCTTCTGACTTAGTGAATTATTATCTTCGTAATAATTTACTTGACTCATCAATTGCAAACGTACACGGCCACTACGCTACAATCTCCAAACGATATAAGAGAATCCAATCCATTGGACATATCTGCCCTCAGTTACTATATATCTATAGTCCCTCATCTATCTAATATCTTAGAGAACATATACCGGGCATGGTGCTATCAAGCCTATATGATTTTTACTCGAGTCTCGCTCTAATTGAATTCTTCCGAAGAACTCTTTCTCTCTCAATCCGAATGACCCTAGATAGAGATTTGTCTGAGCAAGAGCACATGAGAAATTCTCATGACACAAGAGCAAATAATCCTCTATCAACACTCAATAGGCCTCGTAAGGTTGGCAGCCACTCCTAATGACTAACTATGCTAGATTTGAAACTTTTAGGCCTATAAGTCTGGTATCAAAAGGTAGAGTTCTCATATAAGACATCCTTGGTATCTCAAGTCTAAAGACTAGATACACCACTAAAATGATAGAATCGTTGTTTAACAATGAGGTCATCTACCATCCAGCATTCCATAAGTAGATTAATTAGTAAACTCATTCTCTAATGAGCACCTGCACTATATCTCTAGTGTCCCCACACGAGTAGCTATGAGACCAGTCGCCTTCATTATTTTGATGGGTATTAGTACACTAGTCTGTCCAATTATCCCAATGTCCATTTTGAGTAATCTATGATCGAGATTATTTAGCGTTTGTGTTTAAAGGTGAATCAGTCTCATTATCATGATCTCATTATGATCCGATTCTCATTGCATAGATCCTGTTGAATCTTATATTTTAATGATAAAATCAATTAATGTGTTTATGATCTGATCTATATTTTAAGTGATGCAGGAAGCTTCGATCAAGGAGAGACAATTAAAGCAGGAAGAATTATGTTGGGTCAAATTGGAACATGTCAAAAGATTAGACGTCGAGCCGAAGGATCGGTTGACATATCGGCAAAAGGCTTCGGGCCATGGGTTCGACCATTGGGCTATGAAGAGTGGAAATTGCATTAAGGAAATTGGAGTTACGGAGGTCAATTGGCTGATTGGGCAATAGGCCACAAGAGAGGACGATGCGCCGAAGAATCGGACGAGGCATCGATGAACCAATAACATGCCGAACAATATTTGATTTAGCTTTGTAATAATTATCTAGATCGAAGTAAGTTTTAGGCATAATTGGGTTGGAATTGGGCCAACTCAATTAGGGTCCAATTGGGCCCAAGTTTGGGCTATGTTGGGCCAAGTGAAAGGTCCAAACAATGACCCAAACTAGTGAAACTATCGGTGGCACAATCTTCGAGACTGTATCAAGTAGTGGTATCGTTAGCCTGAGCGGTGGTACCACCTAGACTCAATCTCTGAGATAGTTAAGCGGTGGTACCCCTAGTCTGGGCGGTACCACCGCCTAAACACAGTCTCCCAAGTGATGGTACCACTAGACTGGGTGGTGGTACCACCAGTCTGGGTGGACTGGACGATGGTACCACCCAATGTCAGTGCTGTAGGTAGTGGTACCGCCCAGCACAAGCGGTGGTATCGCCAGTACCCAAAAAATCTGGAATGAGACCTTTTTAGCTCCATTTGTGAAGCCAATTAGGGTCTATAAATACCCCAGCTATTTTTACATGAAGCAACAAGAATTGGGTAGAAAATAGGGAAAGAATTTTTGACGAAAAAGAGTTGAAAAAGCTTAAAAAGTATTAAGTATTCCCCTCTACCTCTTAGAGTTTAGAGTTCATTTTAAGAGAGGTGTGAAACTTGTAAAGGTTTTCTCCTGAGCTTGTCAAAAGAAGAATAGAGTTGTAAGAAGGTGGTTGGTCTTTACCTATTAAAGGAAGACCGTTAATGGATGCCGGTGGCCTTGACGGAAAAGGAATTGGGAGTTGATATAGGTCACAATGACCGAACCACTATAAAAATCTAGTAGGTCACAATGACCGAACCACTATAAAAATCTAGTTTGCATTTACTTTAAGCTTTTCATTTTAATTGCAAACTGATTTCTTACTTTCACTACACTTCCTTACGGTTTCAAAGTTAAGCATTTCCAATATTAGTTTTTATCGAAACGAATATTTTTTTGAACCGATGTCATATTTATCGTTGCACTAATTCACACCCCCCCCATCTTAGTGTCGTTCTTGATCCTAACAGATCCATGGATATCATAATATATATACATACAATAAGCAATATAAAATAAAAAAATACCATAATAATAATAAGAGAAAAGAGTGTATGTCATGTCACACATGTCATCACTCACATGATTGACTTACGGAGCACCTATGACTAGCATAAGCTTCTTTGATTTCTCTCAGCTAGAGCTTCTCTTGCTTTATTGTTAGGGTTGACTAGGGCTGCTTCTTAGTTGCCTTAGAGATGTGTTTTCTTCTTATTATCACCAAAGACCTCTTTGGAAGTTAAGTCTTATAATAATTCAGAAAAAACCTTTACATCAAGATAACTATAGGTAAGAAGAAGAGCCATTGAACTTACAAATTTTTCTCTCTTTCTCTCATATTTTTTTATCTTAAGGCTAATTGGGTATTCAGGAGGGGGCATTGTTAAATCTCAAATTTTGATAATGAAATCAATTAATAAATTATTTGATCTAATATATATATTGAGAAAAGTGTGTAGGATTAACTACAATAGTGGTAAGACATAAAGCAAAATATTTTGCCGGAGTCAAGATCAAGATTTCGTTAGGAGTTCGAGAGTTTGTCGAAAGTCCAAACATTCATCGGAAGTTCTGCCAAGAAGCTTGTCGGAACTCACCAAGAAGATCATTGTAAAGTCTAGGAGCTTACCAAAGAAGCTTGTCGGAACTCACCAAGAAGATCATTGTAAAGTCTAGGAGCTTACCAAAGAAGCTTGTCGGAACTCACCAAGAAGATCATTGTAAAGTCTAGGAGCTTACCAAAGAAGCTTGTCGGAACTCACCAAGAAGATCATTGTAAAGTCTAGGAGCTTACCAAAGAAGCTTGTCGGAACTCACCAAGAAGATCATTGTAAAGTCTAGGAGCTTACCAAAGAAGCTTGTCGGAACTCACCAAGAAGATCATTGTAAAGTCTAGGAGCTTACCAAAGAAGCTTGTCGGAACTCACCAAGAAGATCATTGTAAAGTCTAGGAGCTTACCAAAGAAGCTTGTCGGAACTCACCAAGAAGATCATTGTAAAGTCTAGGAGCTTACCAAAGAAGCTTGTCGGAACTCACCAAGAAGATCATTGTAAAGTCTAGGAGCTTACCAAAGAAGCTTGTCGGAACTCACCAAGAAGATCATTGTAAAGTCTAGGAGCTTACCAAAGAAGCTTGTCGGAACTCACCAAGAAGATCATTGTAAAGTCTAGGAGCTTACCAAAGAAGCTTGTCGGAACTCACCAAGAAGATCATTGTAAAGTCTAGGAGCTTACCAAAGAAGCTTGTCGGAACTCACCAAGAAGATCATTGTAAAGTCTAGGAGCTTACCAAAGAAGCTTGTCGGAACTCACCAAGAAGATCATTGTAAAGTCTAGGAGCTTACCAAAGAAGCTTGTCGGAACTCACCAAGAAGATCATTGTAAAGTCTAGGAGCTTACCAAAGAAGCTTGTCGGAACTCACCAAGAAGATCATTGTAAAGTCTAGGAGCTTACCAAAGAAGCTTGTCGGAACTCACCAAGAAGATCATTGTAAAGTCTAGGAGCTTACCAAAGAAGCTTGTCGGAACTCACCAAGAAGATCATTGTAAAGTCTAGGAGCTTACCAAAGAAGCTTGTACCAAAGAAGCTTGTCGGAACTCACCAAGAAGATCATTGTAAAGTCTAGGAGCTTGCCGGGAGTCTGCTGGAACATTACCGAGAGATCGTCGGAAGTTCGTTAAAAAATCGCCAGAAGAACAATTGATATACCAGACTAAGATTGCTTAAGTTAATATCTTAAATTATTGTAGTTAGACCTTAAGTTGAGTTAGGATTAAGAGGTAATCCCACTAACTCAGTTAGGAGCCAATTGGGCCCTTAACAGGGCTGAACTAGGTCGGTTGAACAACCCATTTAGCACCTAAAGTCACGGTCAGCGGTGGCACCGCTTGGGACTTAGTCTCCCAAGTGGTCTGGGTGGTGGTTCCATTAGTAGTTATTAACTGCCAGGTGATGGTATTGCTTGTCAGGCGGTGGTACCACCAGAGCTCAGTCTTCGAGAGCTCTGTCAAGTGGTGGTACCGCTAGACTGGGCAGTGGTACCGCCTAGTGTCAGAGAGTCAAGCGGTGGTATTACCCAGTATTGGCGATATACCTTAAAAATCTGGGATGAGACACTTTTTGGCTCCAATTTTGAGGCTATTGGGACCTATAAATACCTACCATTTTCTATATGAAAGGGTACGAAAGTGTGAACAATATATTGAAGTGTTGGGGTGTTAAAAGTGTTGTAAAAGTGCTAAGAGTCCTCCTCCTCCCTTTCTAAGTATTGTGATCATTCAAGAGAGGTGTGAGGCTTGTAAGGGTTATCTCCTAAACCTGTGAAAAAGAGAAAGTGCTATAAAGAGGTGGTTGGTGTTCGCCTATTAAAAGAAGACCGTTAGTGGATGCCAGTGACCTCAACGGAGGAGGAATCAGAAGTGGATATAGGTCACAATGACCGAGCCATTATAAATTCTAGTGTACTCATTTTCATTCTGCTTTTCATTACTGCCATTACTTTCTAAGTTAATTGCTAGTTCATTTACTCTAAAGTCAAGCACTTTCTGAGATTGGTTTTCAATGAATGAAAAATTTACAAAAGCGACAATTTTTTTTACTGCACTAATTCACCCCCCCTCTTAATACTGCTCTTGATCCTAACAATTGGTATCAGAGCAAAGTCACTCTCGGTTTGGTTTGAAACCTAAGAGAGATGGCATTTGTTGACAACTAAGAGGGTCACTCAATTACACGTTCACCCATGTTTAATGGAACATATTACACCTATTGGAAGACTAGAATAAGGATTTTTCTAATTTCTATGGATTTTGAGTTATGGAACATTATAGAAAATGACATTCAAAAGTCTTCTCTTCCGATGAACGATTGGAATGAGTTAGAGAAGAAGACTTTCGCTTTAAATGCCAAGGCTATGAATGTCTTGTTTTGTGCTTTAGATAAAAATGAGTTCAATCGAGTGTCTATTTGTGAAATGGCTTTTGATATTTGACACATACTCAAAATCACTCACGAAGGCACTAGTAGAGTAAAGGAGTCTAAAATTAATCTTTTAGTCCATACTTATAAGTTATTTCAAATGAATCCAAGTAAGACCATTGGAGACATGTACACCTAGTTTACGAATGTCGTCAATGGTCTAAAAGGACTTGGTAAAAATTTTTCTAATTTCGAACTTGTTAATAAAATATTAAAATCCTTTCCAAAGAGTTGGGACCCTAAAGTAACGACCATTCAAGAGGCCAAGGACTTGAATACTTTTCTTCTTGAAGAACTTATCGGGTCATTAATGACCTATGAGATGACTTGCATGCTTATGAAGAGCTTGAGAACAACCTTCCAAAGAAAATATAGGATATGACACTAAGAACTCATGAAGACCACTTGAAAGAAAATTCAAGTAATGAGGACTATGATGATGACTGGGCACTCTTGACAATAAAGTTTAAAAAATTTATAAAAAGAAATAAATCTAAAAATAACTCTAAAAATAAAATTGAACCCAAGAAAGAACAAGTTGTATACTACAAATGCAAGAAGCTGGGACATTTCAAAAGCGAATGTCCCCAAGTAAAGAAGAAGCAACCAAATAAGAAGAAGGTACTCAAAGCAACATGGGATGACTCGAGCGATTCCGAAGTCGAAGAACAAAGCAACAAGGAGATCACCAACTATGCACTAATGGCTATTGGAGATGAGGTAAGTAGTTCATTAAATGCAAATTTATCTTTCGATGAGCTTTTAAGTACTTTTCATGAATTGTTTGATAAATGTAGAACTTTGAGTAAAAATTATAACTCTTTGAAAAAGGAGCATGCCAATTTAAATGTTGAATTTGAAAAACTTAAGCATGGTAATCCTTAGAAAACTTGCTACTCAAAGAAACCTTAGAAAAGTTTGAGGTTGGTAGCAAGTCCTTGAACATGATCCTTGCTAATAAGGGTCATGTTCATAGAAGAAGCAAAATCGAATTCATGAGTAGCTCTCACCAAAATCCAACCACCTTTGTTAAAGGCCCTACCTTGCATGTATCACCCCACATAACATGTAACTTTTGTTACAAACTTGGACATGTTGCTTATAAATATCCATTTAAGATATATAGTCCACACAAATTGATTTAAGTTCCTAAAGGAACCATAAAGAACTTTATGCAAAATGATAAGTTGAGTAGATTGATTTTTTAGGCACCCAAGGTCAAGTGGTTGCCTAAAAATCACTTCTTCTTGTAAAAGATCTACCACCACAAGCTAGGAGAAAAAATAAAAGTGGATGCTCAAGACTTATAACCGAGATCCAAAATACCCCATGAAGCTCTCTAGTCAAAACAATAAAGGAAAAAATCATTAGAATTAGAACTATCAGTTATAAAATAACTGAGGATACTTTATGTTTGATAACTTGATGATGCAATGATTATTTGAAATCTTCTATGATAAATATTTGATCTTAATTTCTTAATATTTGAAACTTGAGAATTCTTATGCATGAGTTCCTTTCTTATATTTTTTGAATTTTTGAATTTCTTGATATTTGAAAATTAAGTCTTCTTTTTCGAAATCTGTTACTATTATTTCTTCTCATTACAAAAAGAGAAATCTGATTCATGGAACATTGGTATGTTTGGTCTTTTATGAATTGACAATTTCAATAAAAGTTCTTCCTCCCATATATGAAAATCGAACTTTATTTTGACTTGATACAATATTTACGCAAATAAGCGTTCGTATCACAAAATGACTATGATCTTGCTTAAAAGAGGAGGCACGAATTTTTGCCTATTGTATCTCAAAAGAGAAGCAATGATGCTAGATAAAGAAAAATAAATAAGTTGAGGAAAATAGTGCACCAACGGTGGCACCACCAGACTGGCAATGGCACCACTAATAAGCACTAGTTGTAGGCGGTGGCACCACCCATAACTCTGCCCTATAAAGGCTTTTAGGGTCAGCAGTAGTGTTGAATCTTGGATTTTGATGATGAAATCAATTGGTAAAATATTTGATCTAATCCATGTGTTGAAATAAGTGTGCAAGATTAACTACGATAGCAGTAAGGCGTAAAGTAGATGATAGGCTAGAGTTGAAGACTTGGATGATATACCGGGAGCTCGTCAAGAGTTCATCGTGAGATCACCGAAAGCACGCTGGAAGACTCGCCGAAAGCTCGTCGGGAGATCGCCAAAAGCACGCCAGAAGACTAGCCGAGAGTTGGTCGAGAGTTTGCCGGAAGCTCGTCGGAGGATCACCGAGTGAAAAATCGACGTACCAGACCATGCTTGCCTTAATCATAGTTAAAACAATAATTAGAGTTGATTAGGGAGGTAATCCCATCAACTCTGTTAGGGGGCCAATTGAGCTTGGAGCTAGGATGGTTTGGGTCGAATACAAGGCCCAACCAAGTTTATGGACTCTGACCAGTGGTGGCACCGCTTAGAAGACCCAGTCTCCTAAGTGGTCTAGGCGGTGGTACCGCTAGCAATTATTGCTATCAGTGGTGGTACCACCCCTATCAGGTGGTGGTACCACTAGAGCTCGGTCTCCGAGCTTTATCAGGTGGTAGTACGGTCCAGACTGAGCGATGGTACCGCCAGTACCCCGGAAATCCGAGATGAGACACTTTTTGGCTTTATTTTTGAAGCCATTGGGGCTTATAGAAACCCCACCCTTTTCTGTATGAAAGGGCACGAAAGTGTTTAACATAATCTTGAATCTTTGAGGCATTAAGTGTTGAAATCAATTTTTAAGCTCAAACTCTAGCTTGATTCTCTTTTGGTTTCATTAAAATTAAATTAGAGATTGATTGGAATAACAATTGAACCAAATTAGAGTTTTACTCAAACTTTGTCAATCTCTAATCACATCGTGCAGGGCAATATATTTTTTCAACTTGTTGAAAAAAATTTCATTTTTCTAGTAGCTAAGAGATAGTGATCTTTATCATTATCAACATAAGCATAATTTTCGATCGCAAATAGGTAGATCTAGTTTCCCATTTGTTAGTTGCCTTGCATTTCTATGTCGAAGGAATTATATTTTTGAAATATCTATGTTATTTGATTTCTCATTAAAATCTCTTTGCCATAGACTTGCTGTAATATAGGATCTCTCTTCCATCTTTACCTTCTTTGTTGTGAAATCAACTGATAAATTAGAGTGTGATACAAAAGAGGATGAGAAGTTTATTAATATATTTCTTATTTATACAGGTGAGAAGGAAGGATTTCCCTCAATAGAGTAGCAAGATTTTTTCGTGCAGTTGGAAAAATCTTATCTGCTATCATGCCCCCACAAGATGATGCTCCTCTTAAAGATGACAATCTTAGACCAATGCAATGAAAATAGTTTATAGGTGAGAGACTTCATGAGTGAGTATGCTAGTTAATCAACCATATGTACGTGAGAAACACGTAGTTGATGTTGGACAACTTGATCTCGCATAAAATGAAAGTCGATGGCAATATGTTTTATGCGGGAGTGAAACACTAGATTGGTGCATAGATAGGTAGCTCCGACATTATCACAATATATTATAAAAGTAAGAGTAGAGTTAATGTTAAGTTCTTTGAGTAGATTCATAACTCAATTGAGTTTTGTAGCAACGGTAGCAATGGCATGGTATTCAGCTTCAGTTGTAGACCATGCGACTATCTTTTGCTTCTTAGGACTCCAACTGATTGGATTAGCTCCAAGGAAAATAATATATCATAACGTGGATGTTCTATCATTAAAGTTTCCTGACCAATCAGCATCAAGGCATAAAGATAAAGTGGAGAGTGTTTGCGGAGAAAGAGGCCATGATTGAGGGTCCCTTTAAGATATCACAAGATTCATTTGACTATAGACCAATGCGTAATAGATGGCTAATGCATGAATTATGATAATTTATTGACTGCAAATGAGATGTCTGAATAGGTGAGAGCTAGGTACTATAAGGAGCCAACTACTTATCGGTATTGAGTGGGCTTCGTAGCAAGACTTCCATCACATAATTTGAGTGATTCACTAGTAAAGAGGGGAGTTGTACCTACTTTTACGTTCTGCATGTTTATCTTTGATAATAAATCTTGAATATACTTTTTTTGTGATAAAAAGAGGCTTGTAGATGTATGTGTTGCTTCCACTCCTAGAAAGTAGCTCAAGGTTCCTAGATCTTTGAGGGAGAGTTGATTTGCTGATTGATTAATGAATGTCTAGATCTCTACAGGATTATAACCTGTGACAATAATATCATCTACATATACTAGAAGATATATTGTGCCTCCATTTGCTATCATAGAAATAATGAGATATCAGACTTGGAGTTGATAAAGCTAGTTGAAGTTAAAAACGAGCCAAGTTCGGTGTATCAAGCTCATAGAGCTTGACGAAGTCCATAATTAGCTTTTTATAATTTGCAAACATGTCTTGGATATTGAAAATGAATGAAACCAAGAGGTTGTTGTATAAAGACATCTTCAGATAGAGTCTCTTGTAAAAAGGCATTGTTAACATCCAATTATTATAAGTGTCAACATTTAGTGATAGCCAAACTTAGGATAAGTCTGATTGTTGTGGGTTTAACAATGAGACTAAATATCTCAATAAAGTCAACACCAAGTCATTAATGAAATTCTTTGGCGACTAGACATGCTTTATATCTAGCAACGGATCCATCTAGGTTCCGCTTAATTCGAAAGATTCACTTACACCCGATGATATTTTGTATGTGATGAAAGGGTATAAGGGTCTATGTTGCATTATAGAAGAGAGCATCATATTCTTCACACATAGATTTATGCCAACATGGAGATTTTTGGGCTTGAGTGAATATGGTGGGTTCAATAGTCTCAGGTAAGGAGTCTATGATAGCATGCAAGTCAAGGACTTGACGCGATTTGAAAATGCCACTCTTAGAGCATATTGTCATTGGATGTTTGGAGGCTATAGGATTATGAGGTTGTATTGTTGGTATAGGCAGTGAAAAGTCACTAACATGAGCCAGGTTAGGTTGAGGTATTTCAGTGTCACTAGGTCTAGAAGAAGGTAAAAACAATAGTTGTGTTGCTGAATGTATTACCTCATTAATGGGGGAAACTTGGGAAGAAGGGAGTAGAGAAGTAATAGAGGGAATGAGCAACTGCTGAACTGGAGCAGTAGTAGAGTGTGGATCCTGAGGGGAAGGAGTGGATGGTGTCATGGGAGGCTCGTCTGATAGGATCGGGGGTATATGCCAATGATGAATGTTTGTTGGAGTAGCTTGCATGGTAGGAGACATGGTTTGGAAAAGGAAAGGTAGATTCCACAAAAATAATGTGACACGATATAAAGATTTTTTGGGTTTGGGATTCATAGCATCGAAAAGCATTATATTCAAGAGAGTATTCTATGAAGACACAAGGATTAGATCCTGATGTTATTTTATATGAGGCATAGGGATGTAACCATAGATAACATAAACAACCAAATATTTTAAGTTTCTAAAGGTTTGAAAGTTTATAAAATAGTATTTCAAATGGGGACTGATTTTGTAGGACTAGAGTATGTATACGATTAATAAGGTAGACTGTAGTTTGAAAGGCTACTAACCAAAAGGTTAGAGCATGGAGGTCTGATGTAAAAGGATGATACTAATTTCAACTCTATGCTGATGTTTATATTCGGTAGAGCCAACTAGTTGAGAAGTATGTGGGGGTGATTTGAGGTATTGTATACCACAAGCTGCGAGACAAGATGTCAAGGCTTGATATTCACCTCCACTATCAGAGTAAACTGTTTTGATTGTAGACTAAAAGTAATTCTCGGCCAACTTTCTAAAGTTGGTAAATATCATAGAAACTTCATATTTATGGTGAAGAGGATAGAACCATATGTACTTAGTAAAATAATCTATAAAAATGATATAAAATCTGAACTTGTCAAAGGAAACGATTGGGGTAGGGCCCCAAACATTAGTATAAATAATATCAAAAGGTTTAGAGCAGTATATGAAGGGTGTGCCAAAGGACAGTTTATGACTTTTATTACTAAGACAAGCATCACAATGAGTTATAAAGTCACTTGATTTAAAATGGGGAAGATAATAATAAGAAAATAATTTCTACTAGATAAGGGATAAGGGATGAGCAAGACGATGATACCACACATTAATTAGAGCTACAATCGAAGAGTGAACAGTGGGCTGGGTTATTTATGGAGCTGACGACCATTCGTAAATATTGTCTCTATTCTGGCCTTGGACCAAGGATGCCCCTATGCTCAAATCCTTAACAAGAAAAGAGTTAGAAAAGAATTCAATTGAAGTATTATTTTATTTACAAAATTGAGAAACATAGATGAGGTTTCGTTTAATGTGAGGTGCACATAGAACATCATTAAGTGTAAAAGTTACGATATGTGAATTAAGCATTGTGTAACTAGTATAAGTCATAGGAATTCCTTTACTATCACCAATGATAATATCTTCATTTTCTCTATAGTTATTGTGGATGGACAAGTTCCAAATATCAAAAGTGATGTGATGAGAGGTGCTAGAGTCCACAATCCAATTAAGTTGACTAGTAACTAAGTAGTCATGAGATTCGCCTAAGGCCACTATGATGGAGTAGGGATTCTGGGTCAAGACCAATAGACTTTCATGGAATGTCCGACTTTATTTATCACATAATTGATAGATGACTCTTTGATGGTTTGTGAGGTTATGATGCTAGGGTTGATGGTTATTGAAGTTGTCACCTTGATTGAAATGTTGATGATATGGATGAAGAGGAGTTTGTTTGGGACCCATAGAGTTAGGAGATATCTTGGTTAAACCTTTATTGGTGTTCTTATTGTACTAGTTGCTTCCTCTTAGATTTTTGATTGACTTGAGCTATGATGGTTGGTTCGAACAACTTATCCTCACATTTTAAATATATCTCATAGTTAGTTAACTTATCATAAAGTTCTTCGAACAACATTAGTGAGTCACATACCCAAATTACGGCTGATACTTCCTTGTACTCATCTCCTAGGCCATTAAAGGTATGGATTATGACTTCTTCATTACTAAGGGAATGACCTATCAAAGCCAAGTCATCGATAATAACTTTGATATTTTGTAAATAATCAACAATAGTACTTTCCTCGTGTTTTGTTTTCATTAGACAGGATATAAGACTGAGTATGCGAGTATACAAATGATTTGCCAAGGTTGTTTGTAGCTTGTACCATGCCTCTATAGTAGTTGCACATAAAAATATCAGTAGGGCAATGGATCTAGCGATTGAGGCTTGAATAGCTTGGAGGATGAGATAATCTTGACATAACCATAGTTTGTGAGCTAGATTTTGTACTGGATTAGGTTTTTCGGAGATGTTGATCATTGTTAGAGGATAACTAAGAGAACTGTCAATGTAGCCTAGCAGGTCGTACCAGAATAGGAGATTAGAAAGCTATGCTCACCAAAATGCGTAGTTGCCGCCTTTTGATAACTTGAAAAAGATTAGTGTTGCAGCATTGACGAAGATAAATCCTGTATGTGGAGAAATACTATGATTCCCTATAGGAACAATAACTGGAACATCAGAGGTAGATGAGGAAAACATTCTGAGGATGTGTACAGATCTGACGGAGGAAGCTAGCAAGTGGATGTTTGATCAGGAAAGTTTCCCTGCCAAGGGAGACATTGGTGAGGAAGATGAGAATGCTATTGCTTTTAGTGGGAGGAGAGGTTTTGCTGCTATTGCAACTACAACAACTGCATAAGGTGTTGTTGCCATGAGAAGACCTCGTTCTTCTCCTTGGATTCTTGGATACTTAGGATTTAAGAATACTTCCAACGAGTAGATGAGAGGAGATAGAAAGGCAATCACAATGGGGAATACAACCTAGCAGAAGAGGAGAAGCAAGCGAAAGGTCAGGATCATTGGCAACCAAGAGATCCACTACATATTTCACTACTTTTCCCAATTCGTCTACCATGTTGGGGGAAAGAATGTTTAGTGTCATGCTGAAGTCGATGATGATGTTTGGTGATCCAAAAGTAGTAGGAGAGGTCGCCAAGATATTTGTGTTGTTGATGCTGATCCCATTGAGAGTTAGATAGTAGAAAGATTTAGTGAGGGGCGTGGTCAAGATGTCACTTCTAGAGGGGCTGGAACCATCGTCAATCTAGCTTGCTAGTGGTGGAAGTCTACAATAAGGGAACCAAGCAATAGGAGAACTTACTGTCAATAGAGGAACCGAGCTGGGAAATGAGGGAGAGTTGCTTGGCTCCAAGTCCCATGAGCCCACTAGTCCTGTTGCTGAAGGTGTCGCTACTTTGATGAGAGCACCCGAAGTTGTAGCTATCGATCTCTAGAGTAGTGATCGGTGGCAGAGTTTAGAAATCAGTGGCAAAGGGCTGCTACTACTTATTCATTAGTTAGGCATATCAGAAGAGGAAGAAGTCCATCGCTATTTCTTCTGCATAGGAAGCTTCGACGGTGTAGCTGGTAGCGGCCACCGAGATCTATCCTTTGAGCCAAAGGTTCTCACAAGAAGTTCAACCTCCCTACTGGTTCCCAGGGAACAATCATAGGAGGAGGAGGGGCAACAATTTGGTGCAGATCAGGTGATGGCAATCAACAAGGAAGAAGGGGGAGCAGTGCTGGTGAACGCAACACTAGAGGCATTACAGTAGAGAGGATACGAGATCTTGTGTTGCTAATAGAGGGCACATTGGGCTACAATGAGCAGATGCTGGCGTAGAGTGATAGCGAGAGAAGATAGGCATCATTCGTTAAAGAGGAAAGCGATGATATGATCAATGATGGCCGAAGGTGGTAGCACCTGCGCTTCCTTTGGGAGCGTCGTCCATGAGGAAGAAAGAACAAAGAGGGATGCAGCATTGTCAGGAAAAGAGAAGAGAGAGGGATGATGCGGTGGATGATGGCGTGGACCTCTTGTCACTGTCAATCGGTGGGGATGGCTAAATTCCACTTCACAGATCCCTCATTGAATGGCAGTAGAGTTGGTGAAGATTTCGGAGACCACGCTGCTAGTACTAGGCCTAGATCTGGTTCAGAGACTGCTTTGGAGAGAGGAAAGTGGAGATTGCTCTAGAGTATAGGCAATGATCTAGTCTCCTCTTAAGAAGAAGCTATTTGCAGTGCGGTAGAGATTAGAGAGCTACAGTAGTTCTCTACCAAAAAAGAACTACGATACAAAAGATGATGAATTAGAGTGCGATACAAAAAATGATGAGAAGTTTATTAACATGTTTCTTATTTATACAAGTCAGGAGGAAGGATTTCTCTCAATAAAATAGTGAGTTTTTCTTATATAGTCGAAAAATCTTATCTACTATCATCTACATCCTCAACTTTCGAAGCCTTGGATTCTTCGAGCTCTATCTTCGCTAATAATAACAAAGCATAAAATATATTCTTTTTTCTCAATAACTTCAAAATTTTAATTTTTGATATTTGTAATTGTGATCTGATGCTGATAAAAACCACATATTTTGGATAAATTTCCTGAAAAAGTTTCACTGGCCCTTTTCTTGCATAGCATCTTCCGTTTTCAAAATTTACATAAACACCCCAATGATTAAAAAATGATAATTTTATTCTAAAGAAGTGTTCTTTTGAACATTCTCTTTCATACAGTTTGTTTGCCGTAATTTATTGGATAATTTCCATAAATATTCTTCTTACTACAGTAACTATGTGAACGACCTAAATTCTCCTACCTTGTGCATGTCTTTGAACCTTATTTATTGACCATGAAACGGGTGATATATCGAGATAGAGGTGATGATACGACACTTTATGTGACTCAGTTATCCTGCAATCCCCATGGCATATATCTTAAAATGACTGCAGGTCTACAACTAATTTTATGGCTTGTCCAGAAGACATGGGATCCCATTAGGTGACCGCACGGTAGTAGCAGTAAGTGTTCATGCCAGTCTCTCCTGCTGAGCAACGAGCGGAACGACGAAAGACAAGGGGCCTATCCGTAGGAACGTTGCGACCCACACGATGGGTTTCTCCGCACAGTTAAATTTATGATTTTTAAAATAAATGATGAAGGCGGGAACAATTAAAATATTTATCAATTAAAATAGCTGACGACTCCAAATTTACGAACTCACTCCGCCTTTAACTGAAGGGTTAAACGGCGGGCCAGTTTGTGACGACGCCACCACAAATGCGCACCCTTTGTTTGCGAAGAGTTAAAAAGCCGGAGCGGTTTCACAAGGCAGACGGCTGTTATTAGAGTTTTGAGGGACGAATTTAAGGCCACACAAGGTATGTCCGTCATCCCCTCCAGGCTTATCGACATCGATACCTTGCTTTGGTCCCAAGTAAATAAGAATGATTTGCCCAGGCTGATCGATATCGATACCTTGCTTTGGTCCCAAGCAAGTGGATGATTTGCCCGCCCTTCGGTCTCCCTCTCGCCCCATCCGCGAAGGTGCAGCCGCTTCCCTTCGTCGTCTTTTTTTTTCCCGGTTTTTTACAGTTTACTCCACAGATTTGCTACTAACCAAGACTTAAAAAGTAGTTCTTTTCCAACAAAGAGATAGCAAAAATGAAAATTTCTTCGGCGGCACAAATAATTCTCTCCCGTGGCAGTTTTGGTGTCATTCTCTTGTTTGTTGGAGTCTGCTTATCTGTGTTTGTGTCATAATGCAATTATAACCCCATCGTTCTTCGCAGTTGCTTTGGTTTGTCCGAGTTTGTCGTTGGCATGTGCGGAAGAGAAAAAAAATGATTCCTTTAGGTTGATTCGCTTAGTGCGTATAATTTTGTTTGATTTCATGGATTGGCTTGCCAACGTAGCGTGTCTCGGTAGGGGAATGATTGTTTTCGTTTTTTTTATTTTTTATGGGAGGGTTATTTTTTTATTTTTTATTTTTTATGGGAGAGAGGGTTCATTGTTTCCTCCTCTGCAATGCTTTGTTTTCTGCAATTAATGATTCTGATTCGCTGCAATCTGTCCGCGTTATATTCTGACTCAGGTACTTGCAACCCACGTCTTCTCTTCTTATTTTACCTCCTAATCCGTGATTCAGAACTGTAAGAGAATAAAAATGATTTTGGAAACGAATATAAAAAAACTACATTTTGATAGAGTATACTTCAACTGTTTCTTCAACATGGTCTGGTATTAATTCTTGTCGTTTGGATTTCAGATTATATTTCTGGATGTACTTCGCTGATCATGTATTTGATGAGCTCTTCCTGTTTGATTGAATGCTGCTGAGGAAACAGGCAATATATCCATTGGAATGTTTGACTTGTTTTATCTAGAATATGGAGGAAAAACCATTCCCAGCGTGGTCTCGATCCGTGGAGCATTGCTTGAAAGAGCACAATGTCAAATTGGGCAAGGGTTTAGCTTCTTTTGAAGCTGAAAAGAGGCAGGAGATGTACGGATGGAATGAGCTTAAGAAAGAGAAAGGAAAGCCTTTGTGGCGTCTGATCTTACAACAGTTTGATGATATGCTTATCAAGATTCTCCTTGTGGCTGCATTTCTCTCGTTTGTACTTGCTTACCTGGAGGGAAATGAATCTGGCCACACACAGCTTGAGGTGTATGTGGAACCACTTGTGATCTTTTCGATTCTTATGATTAACGCAGTGGTGGGTGTCTGGCAGGAGACAAATGCTGAAAAGGCCCTTGAAGCCCTGAAGAGCATGCAGTGTGAATATGCTAAGGTTCAGAGAGATGGGCGCTATATTCCTGACTTGCCTGCCCGAGAGCTAGTCCCGGGGGATATTGTGGAATTAAGGGTTGGAGATAAGGTTCCTGCAGACATGAGAATAGCAACTTTAACTACCTCAAGTTTTAGAGTTGAGCAAAGCTCGTTGACTGGGGAAAGCATGCCAGTGATCAAAGGGACAAGCCCTGTGCTTTTAGATGATTGTGAATTGCAAGAAAAAGATTGCATGCTGTTTGCAGGAACTACTGTTGTCAATGGTAGCTGTATTTGTATCGTAACTAGCATTGGTATGAACACCGAAATAGGAAAGGTTCAGGCTCAAATCAGTGAAGCTTCACAGGAGGAGCAAGACACACCCCTCACAAAGAAGCTAGATGAGTTTGGTGAAATGCTGACTACTGCAATTGGGATAGTTTGTTTGGTAATTTGGGCCATGAACTTCCGGAATTTTATAACTTGGGATAGTGCAAACACATCAATGTGGAATTTTTACTTTTCATTTGAGAAATGCACATATTATTTCAAAATAGCAGTAACCCTTGCTGTGGCGGCCATTCCTGAAGGTCTTCCAGCTGTAATCACAACATGTTTAGCTTTGGGTACTAGGAAGATGGCTCAAAAACATGCAATAGTTAGGAAGCTTCCAAGTGTGGAAACTTTAGGATGTACGACTGTAATATGTTCAGATAAGACTGGAACACTAACAACCAACCAGATGTCTGTGAATGAATTCTTTACTGTCGGTGAGAAGCTGTCTACTATTCGAGTGTTTCATGTAGATGGTACAACGTACAATCCAAAGGATGGAGGAATAAGTGGTTGGTGCAACCGCAACATGGGTGAGAGCTTGCAGGCTCTAGCAGAGATATGTGCAATTTGCAATGATGCTGGAATTTATCGTGACGGTTATCATTTCCGTGCTACAGGTTTGCCTACAGAGGCAGCTCTCAAGGTTCATGCTATATGCAAATTGACTTGCATTTATCATACAAGCATGTACCATTTTACATAGATTACACTGTGAAATGATTACTTATTCAACATTACACCCTAATAAACTCATGATAAAATATGTTACATATCTTTTGCAGATATTTGAATGTAATGTGCGAAAAGAAGTGTAATGGTAATAAAATGTAAAGCAACTAGTCAATAAACAATGTAATTATAAATTTTGAAGTGCATCTGAATAATGCTAACCAAGCTTGTGCAAAGTAAATAGTAACTGCATAAAGGTAGACTGCATGATATACTGTTTGAGGACAGATTTATAATAAAGCACTGAGTAAGATATTTTATGCATTTCTTATGATACATAATTGAAATTTAATGTTGTATATTTCTAGAACAACATAGTGCCTTCAATAAAGTTATGTGGCATTATATCGATTTATTCATAACCAACTTTGAATGTTTACCAAAATTTCTCATCTTTCCATATAAACAATAAAAAATTATGCATTTCAAGCAAAAAGCAGTTAAATAAGCAATTTTTTCTATTTTTATTGTTTAATATTATTCTGAATTTTTAAATTAGCCCATGTATCTTACCTTTTCTATATATATTTTTTCTTCTCATGCATCATAAATTATCTGATAATATTATCCTTCTTAAAGGTACTGGTTGAGAAGATGGGACTTCCAGGTGCAAAAGTAAGGAACAGAATTCGTGACACAGAGTTTTCTTCGGACTTTTCCATCAACCATAATACTATAAGATTAGGTGAGGAGAAATATGTTTTTCTCTTTGGTCTTTCATACTATACTAATTGTCAAGAAAATTCCTTTTTCTGATTCAATTATTTCTGAGACAGACTGTTGTGATTGGTGGACAAAGAGATCTAAGAGGCTTGCAGCATTGGAGTTCGATCGTGTGCGCAAGTCTATGAGTGTTATGATCCATAGACCAACTGGAAGCAACCATCTTCTTGTGAAGGTGCTTGATCATTATGATTTACGTCTATTGCATTTGGATTAGAGTAAAATTCTATTTTCTGAAAAACCTCTAATTGTTTTTAAGGCAGTCTTAAGTCTCAACTATTTTGTCCCCATTACTCTATAAATCATCTCTCCCTCCTTTTTTCTGAAGTTGAAAGGAGGTACATCCTGCATTTATTTCATGAGAATTAAACTACTAGTAATAGAAGTGAAAGACACAAGCACTGTTGTTGGCTTCATATGGCTCTAATCTAAGAAGCACGAACACGTGCTTTTGGTGGTGGGGCATGTCCATGTCCAACATGAGTCAGACATGAGACACGACCGAACACATGTTCGACATGTCTCCAGCTGTCTTTTTTATTTATTCTCATTTCTATTTGTGGGACTTGGCACCGCTCCCACTTCACTCCTAGGCGCTTCATTGTGTGGCCCTCACATGCGGTGCTGCACTCAGATTCTGCGTGGAGACGAATTGTCAACGTTGCAAGGAAAAAAATCTGGAGATCGTTGTAAGGAAACATTTATCAATTATATTTAGAGATTGTTAAATACTATTTGGTATACTCAACCTTTATTTTGGTTACTTACATTTGTATAATCTTAATTGTTTTAACCTATATGATGATATTTATTTATTCACATTATTGAGTTTATAAAATTGAAGAACTACTAGTAATAGAAGTGAAAGACACAAGCACTGTTGTTGGCTTCATATGGCTCTAATCTAAGAAGCACGAACACGTGCTTTTGGTGGGCATGTCCATGTCCAACATGAGTCAGACATGAGACACGACCGAACACATGTTCGACAGTCTCCAGCTGTCTTTTTTATTTATTCTCATTTCTATTTGTGGGACTTGGCACCGCTCCCACTTCACTCCTAGGCGCTTCATTGTGTGGCCCTCACATGCGGTGCTGTCAGATTCTGCGTGGAGACGAATTGTCAACGTTGCAAGGAAAAAAATCTGGAGATCGTTGTAAGGAAACATTTATCAATTATATTTAGAGATTGTTAAATACTATTTGGTATACTCAACCTTTATTTTGGTTACTTACATTTGTATAATCTTAATTGTTTTAACCTATATGATGATATTTATTTATTCACATTATTGAGTTTATAAAATTGAAGTACAAGTACTACAAAACTCGTGTTAATAGAATATATATATATAGAAATACGTATGTCCTAGTCGTGTCCATGTCCTATTTTTTTAAATTGATGTGCCGTCGTGTCCATGCCGTGTCATGTCCATGTCTAATGTCTGTGTCCATGCTTCTTAGGCTCCAATACATATCAGAATCAGTACATTTAAAATACACAACCATTATAATGGCATTTATGTCTCACATCCATTGTTCAACATTTGAATATGAGAAGACTTACTAATAATCTCATCTCTGCCATTTTGAAGTGCCTGGTCCATGACGTAAGTGTTGCACTACTGTAGGTGGTAACTTCTTCAGTAAATCACAGAGTAACAGACGAGGTTGCATGACTCATTAGGCATCTCTGTTTCTGAACTCTTGTAAAAGTGTCATACAAGCATGAGAAAATTAGAAATGAAAAAAGTTTAACTCATAGAATCCAAAGAAATGTCTTTTCACTAAATGAATGTGTAAGAATATGGCGAAAAAAAGAATGTTTCAATCAAATAACTATCTAGTAAATTCTTTAGTTAAAAAAAATTGGCAGTTCAAGATATCATCAACTGTATGAGTTGGTTCTCGTACGATACATAATTATGCTAAAACTGCTTGATATTGTTTATTACATCTAAATGAACTTCAATTAAAAGTTTATATTTACTGGGTAATAGTTAATCACATTTGATATTCTCTCTTGTACATTAAATTTGTTTCCATTGTCAGGGTGCTTTCGAAAGTGTTTTTGAGAGGAGTTGTCATGTCCAGCTTTCAGATGGATCAGTTGCTTTGCTGGATGAAGCATCTAAATGGTTAATAACGTCGAATGTCCAGGCAATGAGTTCGAAGGGATTAAGATGTTTGGGATTTGCTTTTAAGGATGACTTAGGAGAGTTTTCTGACTACAATTCAGAAACTCATCCAGCTCACAAGAGGTTGCTTGATCCTGCTAACTACCCTGAAATTGAGAGTAATTTAATTTTTGTTGGAGTGGTTGGTCTGAGGGTAATTCCTTGAGTTATTTCTTATAATTTGTTATACTCTTCCGTGTTGCTTCTCTGAATTGTAAATATTTTCTTGTGCACTGATGACTATGAACTTGCAAATTTGAGTAGGACCCTCCTCGTGATGAAGTTCACAAGGCCATTGAAGATTGTAGATGTGCTGGTATCAAAGTTATGGTCATAACTGGTGACAATAAGTCCACTGCAGAGGCAATATGCAAGGAAATTGCACTATTTAGTGACAAGACAAGCCTCAGAGGCAAAAGTTTTACTGGTAAAGAGTTCATGACCCTTCCAGCTGACCAACAAATGGAAATTTTGTCAAAGCCTGGAGGTGTAGTTTTTTCACGGGCTGAGCCAAGACATAAACAAGATATTGTGCGGCTACTAAAGGACATGGGTGAGATAGTTGCAATGACTGGAGATGGTGTCAATGATGCACCTGCACTAAAGCTAGCTGATGTTGGTATTGCTATGGGTATAACAGGAACAGAAGTAAGTGGAGCATGCATGCTTTATGAATATAGTGGAATTGTGAGAGCAATAAATGCGTTTATCAATCACTCAGTTGACAATTCTTGGCATTTTCATGTTTTCACTTAGAGGTTAATTCAGATATGAACTTCTAACTTATGAATTCATTTGACGGGTATTGTGACTTGGCTTTTTTATGAACACTTTTTCTTTTGAGGTATTCCTTGCTAATAATGCCTATTTTATGTTATTTTGCTTGAAGTAAGATATTGGATTGTCTTTCTTTACTTCAAAAAAATGAGAAATCTTTTTTAAGGATTATCTTTCCAGCTCCTCTTTGTACAAATTTTATGATTTTCCATTATGGTTACTAAAAATAATTTATCTTAAATGTCTTACAAATTACTTCTGTTTCAGGTTGCAAAGCAAGCTGCTGATATGATTCTGGCAGATGACAATTTCAGTACAATTGTCTCAGCTGTTGCAGAAGGCCGTGCTATCTACAGTAATATGAAATCTTTTATTAGGTACCTTTTTTCTGAGTATTTTTCGTTTTCTTGACTTCTGTAACCTCTATGCTCATTTTATGATTCTTTCTGTTTAGATATATGATATCATCTAATATGGGCGAAGTAATTTCCATTTTTCTGACTGCTGCACTTGGCATTCCGGAATGCCTAATACCAGTTCAGCTTCTCTGGGTTAATTTGGTGACAGATGGGCCTCCTGCAACAGCTCTGGGTTTTAACCCTGCTGATGTTGATATTATGGAGAAACCACCCTGCAAAAGCAATGCTGCTCTTATTAATTCTTGGGTTCTCTTCCGTTACCTGGTAAGTATAATGCTTTATGTTTTAAGCCCTTCTGTAGTTGTCTGAAGATGTTAAAATTTGCACAAAGATTTATCTTTATATTGTTATGACTAACAATATAGTACCTGATTGCAGACCGCAGAACTAAAGTTGTCTGAGTAAACTTGTGATACATCACAAGCTCTAAAGCTCTTTGTTTGCAAGTGTTGTACTTCATACTTGTTCCAAAAGCCCTATAGCGGAAAGAGCTCGCTAACGCACCCTGAAACTCACTTCATACTTATTGAATTCAATTGAAAGAATCTCTCTTGCGACTAATGAAATCAAGTGACCTAACAAAACTTATTACTGCTGGCTCAATGCACAATGGCGAAATCAACCAAAAAGCTCACATAAGAACCCCACTCCGTGGGCTCTGTTTCTCATTCATCAAGTGCACAGCTACCTATCTGATTTTTGTTATGAATATAGTGCACAGCTACCTATCTGATTTTTCTTAGGAATTTAGTGCACAACTAAAAAGATTCTCTCGCGTATGATAGAAATGTAGTATGTGTTCAAAACAATAAAATACTAGGTTTAGTATTAAGTGTTATATAAGGTCTATTAAATTTGGGCCAATCACTTGAGTACATAGAGATGTATAAGCAGAGGAACTTTCTGGATGCTTATCTCGAATGTGTTTCTGTCAGATTCTATGATGGTATTTTTTTGGTATTATTGCTTTTCTGAGATAAATCATAGTACATTTTTTGTCATAGATATTTTACTTTTGGAGAGTTCAGGTAGAAAGCCAAGTGGAACAGCTTTAATAAGTAAAATCTTTAACTATGATTGTTAAACTGTCACATTTGTGCGTTCACATAGATCAAATATTTTTGAATTGTACAATTTGATTGTGAGTTATGCCTGTTTTTGATTAATCAGGTGGTCGGTGCTTATGTTGGTTTAGCATCTGTTGGTGTCTTCATCTTGTGGTACACTCAGCCATCTTTCATGGGCCTAGATCTTGCTAGTGATGGCCACACGTTTATCTCTCTAGCTGAACTCCGCTCATGGAGAGAATGCGCTGCATGGCCTGATTTCTATCCTAATTCATTTGTAGCTGGTGACCGAGTGATTTCTTTCACAGATCCCTGTGACTATTTCACAGTTGGGAAAGTCAAGGCAATGACCTTATCTTTATCTGTTTTAGTAGCCACTGAGATGTTCAATTCTCTCAATGCTTTA
>CM017196.1:19355217-19405217 GCA_004837865.1 Musa balbisiana | reverse complement strand
TTCAATAAAACGGACTATACTTATTAAAAAACTAGAATGGGAATTTTTTTATTTATATGGATTTCGAGTTATGGAATATCGTTGAAAACAGATTTCAAAAGGTTTCTTTTCTAATGAACGATTGAAATGATTTGAAGAAAAAAACTTTCTATTTGAACACCAAAGCTACGAATGCTTTCTTTTGTGCTTTAGATAAAAATAAATTTAATCGAGTTTCTATTTGCGAAACGACTTATGACATTTGACATACACTTAAAATCACACATGAAGGCACGAGTAGAGTTAAGGAGTCAAAAATCAATCTTTTAGTTTATAGTTATGAATTGTTTTGCATGAAACCAAGCAAGACCATTGGAGACATGTACATCCGGTTTACGGATGTCGTCAATGGTCTAAAAGCACTTGGTAAAATTTTTTCTAATTTTGAACTTATTAACAAGTTATTAAGATTCCTTCTAAAGAGTTGAGATCCTAAAGTAACCGCAATTCAAGAAGTTAAGGATTTGAACAACTTTCTACTTGAAGAACTTATTAGGTCTTTGATGACCTACGAAATGACATACAATGCATATGAAGAACTTAAGAACAATCTTCTAAAGAACAAGAAGGATTTGACACTTAAAATTTAAGAAGACTACTTGAGAGAAAACTTAAGTGATGATGATGACTTGACACTTCTAACAAAAAAAAATAAAAAAATTCATAAAAAGAAAAAAACTAAACATGATATTAAAAATAAAAATAAACTTAAAAAGGACCAAATAATTTACTACAAATGGAAGAAGTTGAGACACTTCAAAAGTCAATGTCCCCAAGTGAAGAAAAAAGTAATTAAAAAATAAGAAAGTGCTAAACGCTACTTGGGATGATTCAAGCACATTTGAAGACAAAGAGCCAACTAACAAAGAAGTTGCTAACTACACTTCAATGGCGCTTGGCGATAAGGTAACTCAATCGAAGCCCATTTATCCTTTGATGAATTATTAAATACTTTTCATGATTTATTTGATGAATGTAAATTAGTTAGTAAAAAGTATAAATTATTGAAAAAGGAGCATGCCTCTCTTGTTAGTGAATTCAATAGATTAAATATTGAGTATGATAATGAAATATTACTTCTTTGTACAAAATGTGAAGAATTAGAGATGCTTAAAAAAAGGAGAATTTGCTACTACATGAAACTTTAAAAAAAATTTAAAATATGAAGCAAATCCTTAAATATGATCTTTGCAAAAAGGGATCATGTTCATAGAAAAGATGGAATCGGCTTTATGAGTAACACTCATCAAAAGCCAACCATCTTTGTTAAGGGCCCAACTTTATATGTTTCACCCCGAAATAAATACAACTTTTATTATAAATTTGGACATTATGCTCGTAAATGTTCATTTAAGAGGTATAGTCCACACAAATTAATTTGGGTCCCTAAAAGAACATTAAATGACTCAATACAAAATGATAAGTTAGGTAAATCTATTTATGAGGAACCCAAGGTAAAATTGGTACCTAAAAGAAAACCCCCTTTCTTATAGATATGTCTACAATCATAAGCTAGGAGCAAGAGATAGTACCTTGATAGTGAATGCTCAAGGCATATGATCGGAGATCCAACATACTTCTTTAAGCTCACTATTCAAGACGAAGGATTTGTCATCTTCGAAGATAACAACAAAGGAAAAATTATTGGAAAAGGAAATATAGGTAAAAAATCAAACCTTTTGATTGAAAATATTTTATTAGTAGATGGTTTAAAGCATAACTTGCTAAGCATTAGTTAGTTATGTGATAAAGGTTATAACATCAAGTTTGAATCTAATGCTTGTATTATAGAAATACCACACATGAATAGATTTTTGATTGCCGTAAGGACCAACAATATCTATACCATTGATCTTGATAAGTTTTGTAATGAAATTTGCTTTTCAGTTTTAAACGATGATGCTTAGCTTTGACATAGGAGGTTAAGTCATGTTAGCATGAAACTAATTTCTCAAATTTCATCTAGAGAACTTGTAAGAGGAATCCCTAGCATCAAGTTTGTCAAAGACAAAGTGTGTGATGTATGTCAACTAGGAAATCAAATAAAAGGTAGTTTCAAGTCAAACAATCAAATAAGCACCTCTAGACCATTACAATTGATCCATATAGATTTATTTTGACCAATTGATATAACAAGCCTAGGAGGTAGTAAATACATCTTTGTAATTGTTGATGATTATAGTATATACACTTGGACATACTTCTTGACACACAAAAATAATTGTTTTAAGTATTTTTTAAAATTTTGTAAACTTGTTCAAAATGAAAAAAGGCTTTATGATTTTATCTAAATATAGTGATCACGGTGGTGAGTTTCAAAATCATGATTTCCATAACTTTTATGAATCAAATGGGTATAACCATAATTTCTCTACCCCAAGAAACCCACAATAAAATGGAGTAGTTGAAAGAAAAAAATAGGAGTTTACAAGAAATGATGAGAATCATGTTAAATGAACATAGCCTACTTAAATATTTTTGGGCCGAAGCTATTAACAAGATATGCTATGTCATGAATAGGGTTCTAGTAAGATCATTACTTTCCAAAACTTCTTATGAGTTGTGGAATAATAAGAAACTCAATATTTTATATTTTAAAGTTTTTAGTTGTATATGTTTTGTTTTAAACAAAAAAGATGCCTTAGAAAAATTTGATGCAAAATCCGATAAAGGTATTTTTTTTGGTTATTCTTCTACTTCTAAAGCATTTCATGTGTTTAATAAAAGAATTTTAGTTATAGAAAAATCTATTCATGTTATTTTCAATAAGGTTTTCGAATCCAAGAAGAAAAATAATTTTGATTTTAATGGTTTAAATTTGAATGAACCCTCTCCTCTCACTAGCAACTTAGATGTATATTCTTCCAAAGAATCCTTACCTAATGATTAGAAGTATGTAGATGCTCATCCTAAGGAGCTAATCATTGGAGACTTTAAAATATGTTCAAACTCATTCTTTTCTTAAAAAATTTTATGCAAATGCAGCTTTTTTATCTCATATTGAACCTAAATGCATTGACGAGGCCCTGAAAGATGATTCATGAGTTATTGCAATACATGAGGAATTAAATCAATTTGAGAGAAATAAGGTATGAAAGCTTACTCCTAGACATAGTAACCATTTGGTAATTGGTGCTAAATGGGTCTTCAGAAACAAACAAGATGAAATTGGTATCGTGATTAGAAATAAGGTTAGATTAGTGGCTAAAGATTTCAACTAAGAAGAAGGTATCGATTATGAAGAAACATTTACTCTTATGGCTATACTTGAAGCCATAAGGATTCTCCTTGCCTATGCTTGTTATAATAATTTGAAATTATTTCAAATAGATGTTAAAAGTGATTTCTTAATGGCTTTATTTCTGAAGAAGTTTATGTTGAACAATCTCTCGAATTTGAGAATACTAACTTTTTAAATCATGTGTTTAAGTTGACTAAGGCTCTCTATGGATTAAAACAAGCTCCTAGGGCTTAGTATGAGAGGCTTAGTTCCTTTCTTATTCAAAATAATTTTATAAAAGGCAAGGTTAATACTACATTATTTATCAAATATTTTGAAAATGATTTTCTCATTGTTCAAATTTATGTTGATGATATCATTTTTGGA
This sequence comes from Musa balbisiana, assembly GCA_004837865.1. Taxonomy (NCBI): domain Eukaryota; kingdom Viridiplantae; phylum Streptophyta; class Magnoliopsida; order Zingiberales; family Musaceae; genus Musa; species Musa balbisiana. The sequence continues at coordinate 19,401,571 of CM017196.1, read as the reverse complement.
TTTTCAAATGAGTCTTTATATGAATCTTTTACTAATAATATGAGTTATGAATTTGAAATGAGTTTGGTGGAGGAATTAATTTTTTTCTTAGGTTTACAAATCAAACAACTTAGTGATGAATTTTTTGTTAGTCAAACAAAATATGTTTTAGATATATTAAAATGATTTAATATGGATAATACTAAGGCTATTAATACACCAATAAGCACTTCTACAAAACCAGATATGGACACTGATGGAGAATGTTTTGATCAAAAGACTTACAGGAGTATAATAGGTAGTTTATTATACCTCACAACATCTAGACTTGATATCATATTTATTGTTGGACTATGTTCTAAATTTTAATCTAATCCTAAGCAATATCACTTAAAAGCTATTAAAAGAATTTTTAAATATTTAAAAGGAACTCCTAAGCTAGGACTATGGTATCCAAATTTCAAAAAGTTTGAGTTGCTTACTTATATTGATACTAATTTTGCCGGTTGTCAAATAGATAGAAAAAGCACATCCAGAATATGTTAATTATTAGGTCATGCACTTATCTCTTGATCTTCGAAGAAACAAAACTCGGTTGCATTATCTATAACCGAAGCTGAGTATATAGTAGTAGGTGCATGTTATGCACAAATTATCTGGATGAAAAATATTTTAGAAGATTATGGAATTCACTTGAAAAATATACCTATAAAATGTGATAACACTAGTATAATATGTTTAACAAAAAATCTCATTTAATACTCTAGAATTAAACATGTTGATATTAGGCATCATTTTATTAGAGATCATATTAATAATCATGATACATCTTTAGAATTTATTGATATAAAGCATCAATTAGCATATATTTTTACAAAACCATTGAATGAGGAATAATTTGATTTTATTGGAAGAGAAATAGGCATGTTAAACCTTCCAAATGCATCAATTCCTTTATAAGTTTTTCAGATTTTTCAATTTTTCATAACTTGAATTTTCCTTTTAAATCGAGATCATTTCATATGAATTATTTCTCTTTCTATTTGCAAAAGAAAAGCTTTGATTTTTTATCCTTCATTTGATGATCCTTTCCTATGAATTCTTCCTCACTCTACTCACGAAAGAACAATTTTTATCCATGGACTTTTAGTATGTGATAATCATTTGTAAGAATAGGAATTTGATTTTTTTGGTATGGACATCTTGATCTTTTATGATGAATCCTCTCTCTTTGCTATAGTAAAAACTTGATTCAATGAAACTTAACTTTCATGAATTTGGTTCTTGATTTTTCATGGAGAATGAATTCCTCCCTTACTCTTCTTCCTCTTCTTCTTATTTTGATGATAAAGGAAAGAAAGAAACTTGCACATTTCAAGAAGAACAAAAACACTCTTACACATCTAAAGCAAAAATGTTAGCTTACCCATTTCAAAAAGCAAAAGCAGTTATCATACAAAGTTTTTGTTTAACTTCTCATTTGTGCTAGCTTGGATAAATTGGTGTAAAATTTACTTGAATAGTTTAAAACACTTGCATTATTGAATCATTCTCCTTTTTATTGATGACAAAGGGGGAGAAATGATGAATGTTTGATATCATGAATGCTTTAGGATCATGCATGGGAGAAATAATGAATGTTTGGTATCATGAATGCTTTATTATCATGTATGGGAGAAATAATGAATGTTTGGTATCATGATCAAAATGTTGATTTAATGCATGAAGTGATAAATGTTTAAAAATTTTAATGTCTTAGCATCATGAATATTATGTCCAAAATGATGTATCATAAATGCTTTAGTATCATGTATGATATGCCCATAGTGATATTGATTTATTTTTGATATCATGCATCAAGTAAGGATGAAATATAAGGTTTTGAAATTGTGCTTGTTTTAATAATGATGCACAAACATATGAAATTTTGATTTGATATATTGCATTTGATCCTTATGATCGAAATTGTTTCACTTGAATTCAAAGGTCATGATTCCTTTTGAGTTCAAGTTTGCTTATCTCAGCATATAGATAGAGGGAGTTAAGGTTAACTCCAACGGCAATTGGTTGTCATTATAAAAAATGAGGTGATTATTAAATCTCAGATTTTGATGATGAAATTAATTGATAAATTATTGATCTAATCTATATATTAAGATAAGTATTATAGGTTTAACTATGATAATGAATAAGGCATAAAGCAAATGTTGGGCTGGAGTAAAAAATCGGACGATACGTCGAAGATTCGGAGGATGTGCCGGAAGCTCGCAGAGAGTTCATCGGGAGTTCGTCGAGAGTTCATCGGGAGCTCGCCGAGAGTTTGTTGGGAGTTCATCGAGAGTTCATCAAGAGTTTGCTGAGAGTTCATCGGGAGTTTGCTAAGAGTTTGTCGGGAGTTCACTAAAAGCGTGCCAAGAGTTTACTAGAAGTTCATCGAGACTTCACCGAAAGAACAATTGATATGCTGGACAAAGATTACTTAGTTAATATCTTAATTATTGTAGTTAGAACTTAGATTGAGTTAAGATTGAGAGATAATCCTACTAACTCAGTTTGGGGCCAATTGGGCCATATTTAGGATTGAGTTGGGCTAGATAGAAGATCCACTTGGCCACTTAGAGCCATGTTAGGTGGTGGCACCGCTTAGGGTGGACGATGGAATCGCTTGAGGCTCAGCCTCCTAGGTGGTTTGGGTGGTGATACCACCTTGTCAAGCAGTGGTATCGCCAAAGCCTAGTCTCTGAGGCTTTGTCAAGCGGTAGTACTGTCGATTAGGTGATAGTACCGCTTAGTGTCAGAGTGTCAGGCGGTGGTACCACTAGTACCTCAAAAATTCAGAATGAGACATTTTTTTACTCCAATTCTGAAACCTTTAGGGTTTATAAATATCTCATTTATTTCTACATGAAAGGGTAACAAAAAGAACAGAAAAGTGTGAAAAAATCTTTAAGTGTTAGGATGTAAAAATGTTGTAAAAGTACCAAGAGTCCTCTTTCTTCAGCTTTGTAATCATTATAGAAGAGGTGTGAGGTTTGTAAGAGTTGTCTCCTAAACCCGTGAAAAAAAGAAAGTTTTGTAAGAAGGTAGTTGGTCTTCGTCTATTGAAGGAAGATTATTAGTGGACGCTAGTTATCTCGACGGTGGAGGAATCGGAAGTGGACGTAGGTCACAATGATTGAACTACTATAAATCTAGTATATTCTTTCGTTTCTACCTTTTTTCATTACTTAGCTGCACTCTACACTTTACATTTACTCTAAATCATTATTTTCATTACTTTCCAATACGTGCTTTGTTGAAACAAGTTTATTGAACGAAATTTTTCATAGCAATATAATTTTTATCGCTATACTAATTCACCCTCCCTTTTAGTGCTGCATTGATCCTAATAAAAGTCGACTGAGGTTAAATTATGATTGGTTCAAATCAATTAAGGATAAATTATGCTTGGTTTACCCGGTTCAAATCTGACTCGTTATGGGTCATTTGGAGCTGGTTCAGTGTTTGTTGAGCTCAACGTAGCCTTTCCATTAGTAATTAAGCCTAGTTGAAAGATGGTTCAGCTTAATTAAGGCTAGTTAAGTGTTAATTGAACCCACGTAGAGTTGGTTCACTGAGAACTCGACTGGTTCATATAAATTGAGCTCAATTCATGCATAGTTCAATTGAAATTAAATCCCTTTTAGGCCCACTAATCCACCTATAGGCTAGGTTAAGCCGAAGCTAGGGACCCTTAGTTGTTCATAATGTCCTATGAACTACTGTTTAGAAATTTTCTGTTAAACTAATTCAGATAACAGATTTATAATAAAAAAATAAATATTTTTTTGCATACCATATGAGTGTTACTTGCATACCCATTAATGCAATTATGATGCTTTCCATATGTATGTACATATTTGATACATGATTTAATGAGCGATGTTTATACATATATATTAATTACATCTTTGTTAATGCATTTATGCTCTATTGTATATAGCATACATACTTGATATATGATTTATAAATAAATGAACAATCTATTTTGGTTGTGTAACATCCCTCATTTTTAAATTTTCGTATAAATTTCTAATTGTCGTGTAAGAACTCATTTTAATTTGATAAAAGAGCCAAAGTATAAATCTGAGAATTTATTTATAAAATTTGGGGATCTGTTCAAAAAAAAAAAAGGACCTATATGTAAACCCTAAGGACCTAATCGTAAATATAATAATGCAAAGACTAAACTGCAAAATGCACAAAATTACAACGACAGGGAAAGAAAGAAAGAAGAAGAGGAAAAAAAAGAGGAGAAGAAGAAGGAGAAAAAAATTGGGGCTTTGAGGTTTCTTGTTCAAATCTTCTTATTGAAGGTCATAATTCTCAAAGGCAAGTGTTCTAACCCTATCCTATAGAAATATTAGTCTCTATACTCATATTAATTCTGAATAATCTGAACAATTTCGGTTGAGAACCTGATATTTCTCTTGTTAGACCCCAAAACTATGGATCTGAAATTTTTCGGTAAACTGACCCCTATAGATTGTTTCAGCCATAATTTTTAGCATCAAATGTGGATTTAAGCAGGGCCTTTTTCATTTGAAATTAGACTCATATACCTTTCTTTTGACACTAATTTTAAAAATTTTGGACACCGAATACTTACACAAAATTCTGTTTCAAATGAGCCTATGGATGCTGCAAAACAGGGATCGAAATTTCTGACCTTTTGACACTAAAATACCTATAAGTCCCTGCTGGAAATTCTGATTTATACCAACCTGACTTCATTTGAAACTAGACTTCTAGATCTTTCTTTGATATATAGATTGAAAATTTTGGAATTCAAATGCCTATCCTATTATCTATTGAAGCCGGCTCTATGTTTTCTGCAAAACAGTGAATTTTGTTTTTGACCTGTGATTACTAAATCAATGGTAACTCCTTGATGGAAAGCTTGTTTCGTACGAAACTTGTTTCATCAGAAATTAGATTGATATATCATTCAATAGAAATATATTTGAGGGTATTGGAGCATAATCGATAATTTAAAATATTTGTTCAATATGCCTCTCGAACTCTGTCAGAAATCAAGCTTGGATCAATTTCTCATATTCTGTTTTCATTAATTGGAAATAGATTTGCATTCAGTTGCCCTCACTCAATTAAGTTTTAAATTAATGCTTGAATTCTGGTTTGTACTTGTCTATAAGTATTTATATTCTTGAATCATGTCATGTCACGTTTATGCTATAACATATTGACTCATATAGGCACATGTATATTCCCTTGTTCCGCATTTGCTTTCGATATGTGCCTAATCCTGTTTCATCCCTTTAGATATTGAATTCAGCTAACCTTCTTATTTGAATTGACCTAAATATGATTGCTTGGGATCTATGTGTACTTTTGCCTTCATTTTCTTTTAAATCTATATACACTTGTGAGAGTTTATTCGTTTGCATCGTAATGACTCATAAAGGCACATGTACGTTTTGTTGTTTCGCGTGTGCTTCCGATATGTGCTATTTATTGTTCATACTACCTTTTGTACTCTGGTGGTTGTGGGATAATGTGAACCTTTGCCAGAAATGGTAAAGGGAGTTATGCATAGAGCCTGTGATGCTTTGCCAGCCCCCTCTGACTTCACCTAGACGTGGGTGGATGGAGCTCCCAGACGTGGGAGACTTCCGTCTGGTGGTCATTCAGAAATGGATGAATCACATTCTATCTGTGGTCCCACTACACCTTCTATATATTTGATATGATATCCAAAGCTTTGGTTATGTATTTCTATATGCGCTTTGGATAGGAAAGATATGAATGCAACGTCAAATACGACGTTTCAGCTTCTGTTTCGTATTAGTCTTTGATATGTTCCGAAATGTTCGTACACCATTGATATGATTTGAAATATTTCATATGCTATTGATATGTTCTGGAATATCCTATTTGCCATTGATATGTTCAAAAATCTTTCATACGTCATTGATAAGCTCCAAAACATTTCATTGGTTATTAATATACTCCAATTACTCTATGCTCCATCTGTTATAAACCAAATATGTGTGATTGAAATGACATTTGTGATTCTGCACCTAGTGAGATTACGTTTATGAATTCTTTATGTTCTGCCTTGTATTTTAAAAACCTTATTTGTTTGGAAGTTGTCCTCTTTTACCATGGATATGTTAGTCACCTGCTGAGCTTTATATGCTCACTCCGTTGCTATATAAATTTTTCAGGATAGCTTGTCGCTTGCTTAAATGTTAAAATTGGGTTGAGGCAGTGGAAAGCTAGAAGAATTTGGGCAGATCTTTATTAGTATATATATGTTTTCGTTGTATAAGCATACTCTACGACTAATGAAATGTTGACGGTGAATCTAAGCTTGTGGATTTTGTATAAGTTTAAAGAACCTCTCATGTATTGGATTCTGGAGTGTTAAGTTTAATTCGTGTAATGATATGAACTTGTGGTAAATGTTGGTTTTGTGATTGTATAAGCTCCCACGCTTGTGAATTTATGTGTGAATATTATTTTGATGAGTTGGGTTCGGATTTTATGAATCATCGAGTGATGTGTTGTATAGTTATAAACTGCACAGGTTTTTCGGAATTATCAGATGTTTCGATGTTTTATTAAAAGTATTCTCAAATGTTAGTTTGGATCCTGGATTGATTTATGATGAAATTTTAATATAATCGATACTTTTGAGGGGCGTGATAGGTTGGTATTGATGTGAGATCTTAATATGGTCATAACCCACACAATAAAAGCTTCGGGCCTAAAAAATAAAAAAAATTAGGGTATGGCACTACATCACTGTACAAACAATCTTGTCATGACTATGACTATAAGGATAATGTGGCACTAATGGTTCATTAATGAGACTATGAATGAGTCATTCCATCATGTTAATAAGAATTACATATGATAACTACCATCATGAATGATTTCTCAGCACTTCTTGATGCTACATATCATTATTATACCACTTGGCTTTTGATCATCCATCCAAAGAGGGCGAGTATTGCTAATATAGTCCTATGAATTTTCTTTGAAGAGCCTTTAAAACAAAGGCCCTATTGATTATTTTTCTTTTTTTTTGAAGAACCTCCTTTGACACTTATATCATGGAAGAACCCCTCTAATGTTAAAAGCTTCATGGGCAATTCTAGAAATAGAAAGAAGCCTTTATAGAGAGATTTTAGATAAGATTTTTCATTTTTACAGTACAAGAAAATATACCTAGTTAGGGAACTAGGGAATAATGATAGATCATTAGGGAAGATTCTTGAACTCTACCTAGTTACAAATTTTTTTCTAAATTTTGATATATTATATTTTTTTGGTTTGAGGGCACTATGGTATTAGAGCAGTTTTAGAGTTGGAAGTAGAGTAGGTAGTATCTTTTGGTGATATTTACTACTTGCAAAGTATGCTTTAGGTTGAAAATCAAATAATGAAACAATCGATCGAGTTGGTACTGGCTCAGTTTTGTCAACACATCACAATGCTTCTTGACTTAACTCCATCAAGCCAAGGAGCACACTTATGAGTTGTCAGGTGCAACATAGATCATACCCATATTACCTATGCCATGTCGATTTAGATAGGCATAGAGTTGGATGACATAGAGGATAATATTATAAAGTTTTAATATTTCATTAACATAAATTATTTTCTTGCATCAGTTGTTTCCCATCGCACACTATGGGTAGTAGTTTGCGATGGGAAATGTAAGTTACATTTTATAGGGAAGTGTAAGTTACTAATAACTAATTGTTGAGCCTGATTTATTTGAGTTAGAACTATTTGACCAAGGTACTAGCCAATCTTAGCACTCGATGTGTAACTATGATATATCAGGAAAAGTTATCGTAGCTATCAAGATGGATCTTAAAGAAATTCATTTAGGCCAATCATGACTAACTTAGAAGCATCTTTGATTAGAAAGCCTTCAAAGACATGGATAGCACATGCTACTTAGTCTTCCCGAGATAATCCTATCCTTTTGCAGAAGCAAATTGCCCCACATTTTGAGGAATGTAATTTATTGTAGGGTTGTATCAACTATTTGGTAGTAGGAATTAAATGGTTGTTCTGACCTTGTATATCAAAACTATAATTACATGTTTGAGAACTTTATCTTCAAAGAGTTCAATCTCTTTGGACTTTTTTTTTTTTGTTTTCTTCAACTTCCCATGACCACCTTTTTTTACTATCCTTCATTAATTTTCAAGTTATCCTTTGAAGAGTTTTAAGAATGATCATAGATTAATGATAATTGCGAAGCACTCTCATTTACTAGAAGAATTCGTCGGTATACTCATGGTCCCTCTAGTTCAAAAGGTTTATATATTGATATACCTTTTTCTCAATAGAGTTTAGTATATTTGATCTTGATCCCTCCATCCTATGGGAATTAGGTTCTAATATTCTTTTTTTAGAGAATAGTTAGCTATTGGTTCTTTTACTTTTAGAGAATAGGTTTTTGAAGCTTCACCTCTCGTATATAATCAGATACAAGCATAGAGAATGTCAATACATCTAATGGATGACACAAAATCAAGGAGATAGTTGTTGAAAGCTATTGGGATGAATTATCAACTCCTCCCAAATTTAGTATAGATGGTCATTATTATTGCTTAAGGGTCCTTAAGGCTGATTGAATAGATGGAAGAGAAAATTTTCCTTTAGAAAGATGAAGAATAAGTTGTTAGGATCAATATGACACTAAGAGTGGATGTGAATTTATGCTATTATAAACTGTAAGAAAATCTAAAATTTTGATCAAGAAAAAAGATAAGTATTGAAATAGAATTCAATTGAGATATAAGCACGAGTAAAAGAACTTTTTTCCACTCTTATAAACTGTAAGAAAATCTAAAATTTAGGAAAGTCAATTTTATAGTGGTTCGGTTTTCCTGACATACGTTCACTCTTGATTCTTCTTTCCACCGATATTTACTACTAATCTAGCTTCTAATGAGTAAATATTAGATCAATAACCATTTATAATCTTCTACTTTTAAAGGCTTAAGATAGAACTTTTACACTCGATCATTCTAAAATATCTCATACCTTCTAAACTTAGTACCTTACCTAGAAACTCAAGAATGTCAAATTCAAACAAAGATCTAAGAGAGGATTTCAACACTTGAAAACTCAAGAACTATGCCTCTCAATCATATATGAAGTGGGATATTTAGTCATCAAAGAGCAATATGAACCAAATCATAAAAAAGTAACCAAAATCAAGGTATTGGCGACCATGGTACTATCATTGAATGCTCGAACTGTTTATTGTCTTGGGTAGTACTATTACCTCAAGTTAGTACCATACTAGCTCTCAATAGTACCATTGCCTTATCTAGATGGTACTATTGCTGTTACATAGATTTGGTCTAGTACGAGCCCAAATCTAACTTGAATTCAACCCACTTCAACCTTAACCTAATATAGGATAGATTTAGCTTAATTGAAGCCCAATTATAACCTAAAATTATTTTCAAATAAGGCTTCAAATTAGTAATCATTTCTTTGAACACTTTGTCAGAGCTTTTGATATGTTATCCACTCTTCTAATATGCCATCTAATCTTTTTATACTTTGTTTAAGCTTTCGGCATATCATCTTATCCTTGGAGACATCGCTCAATTCTTCGACATCTTAACTTTGTTATAATATCTAATTTTTCAACATAATATTTGATCTTCCAAAATAATATCTAAATCTCTTGCATGAAATCCAATTTTTAACATGATAGGCTTTTGATACAACATCGAATTCTCAAGCTTTCATCATAACAATCTTGGTGTTCCTAGTACATGGTTGAAGTATCATCTATATTACCTAGCATCATATTAATTCATCAAATTTATCAATTAATTTTATTATCAAAATTCAAGACTCAATAATCTCCATTTTTTTATGATGATAATCAATTGATAAAAGGGTTTAAAAGACTCCCCTATTTTTATGTTTCAAGTATAAGATGTATATATTTTTTTAAAATATAAAATTTATTCGATAACATCATGAGTCTCAAATTGTATCAAGTAAAAGATAATATCAAGTGAAATATAACTTGAGCATAATTTTGCAAACATCCTAATATTTTAAAAAACATATCATTTTTCATCATTGTATCAAATTCAAAATAAATTTAAGTCATAAGTCAAGTCATTGAAATTAATAAATCGAGAGATACATAAGTAATAAGTTTTGACATTGAGAAGTTATAAGCAAGGTACATCATAAAAGAAATAAAGGATTTAAATTATCATCATGTTACTTCCCCCTTTTGTCGTTAGCAAAAGAAAAATATAAAATGATCACTATAGTATGTCAAGCAATATACTTTTTCTAAATCATTGACATTGATAACTTCTCTATGTTATAATTGTCACATATTTCATTATAAAAATACTTTTTTATGCTGACCAGGATTATTTAGGATTCGTGTTCAAAAGCGAATCGGTCTCATTATTGTGATCTCATCACGATTCGATTCCCATTGTACAGATCTATGAACATCACAATATATTCAAGCAATAGGTAATATAAAGTGATAAAATATCAAAATATAATAATAAACAAAAAGACCACGTGTCAAGTCACACGTGTCATCACTCACATGATTGGCTTGCAGGACACCTATAACTAGTAGTCTATACTACTGATTTAGTTAGAACTATATTTAGAAGGTAAGCTGCGGTCTCTAGAGCGTATCATCAGAATAAGATGGGTAGGTTAGCAAAACTCATCATGGACCGTAGCATGTCTGATAGTGTAGAATTCCTCCTTTTAGATACAGTATTGAGTTGAGGTGTATATGACGGTGTCCATTGGGATATAATCCTATAGTCCTTGAGGAATTGGGTGTACTCAAGTACTTACCTCCTCGATCTGATCAAAGAGTCTTGATACTCTTTCCAGTATGGTTCTTCACTTTATTCTTATACTCTCTGAATTTTTCAAAGTTCTCAGACTTGTACTTTCCAATAAAAGTAATAAAGTATGAGTAACCACTTATGGCATGAGTTGACATAGGTCCATATACATCACTATGTATGAGTTCCAATAGCTTAGTGACTCTATCCAATTCCATTAAATGGAGAGTTGGTTAGTTTTCCACGAAGGCATGACTTACAAGTTGTATATGATTCATAGTCAAATAGATCTAGATATCAATCCTTTAGTAACTTTTGAATCCTTCCCTTATGGATGTAACCTAGCCTAAAATGCTACAAGTATGTACTATTCACCTCATCTCATTTCCTCTTAGACACACTTACATTCATGATATGTGAAGCAGTGTCTAGCATAAACAAACCATTATGTAATGTTCTTCTCGTGATGATCTCATTATCTAATAATATTGAACAACTATTATTCTTAAAAACTAATTTATATATACTAATTATCAAACATGAAATGAAAATAATATTTTTAATAATAGAAGGAACAAAATAGCATGATCCAATGCAATAATAGCTCCACCAAGCAAATGTAGGGTGACCTCGCCAACAACTACTATAACAATTTTTACTCTATTACCCATCTTGAGATCCATCTCGCCTCTTGCCAATCTCCTAGGTCTTGCCAAAACCTGTAACGAATTGCAAATATGATAAGTACTATTGGTATCTAATACCTATATGTTAGCATAAGAGTTTGACAAATGGAGACTGATCATGAATGTACATGAAGCTTCTCCAAGCTTATATTTCGCCCTCTCTACAAGGTACTCTTTGTAGTTCCTCTTCCAGTGCCCATCTTTGCTATAGTGGAAGCACTGACCTTTGTTCTTTGTCGAGTTTTTCTTAGCAACTTTTGTTTTCTCCAGTCTGCCATTACCCTTACCCTTCCTAAGGGACTTTTTTGCTTTCTTTTCTTTCTGGTCTCACAAGTATAGAGAATTGACTTCTTTGTTTTGATAGTGCTCTCTACCTCCCTCAACATATTGAGAAGTTCAAAGAGAGTCATATGAAGCTTATTCATATTAAAATTCATTATGAACTATGAAAAAGAATCTAGTAGGGACTGAAGCACAAGATCCACATATAGGTTATCCTCTAGGACCATTCCTAGACCTGTGAGTTTCTTTATCCACTTAATCAATTTTATGATATGGTTTTGAACCAATGTCCCCTCAGTCATCCTAGCACGAAAGAGGCTCTTAGATATCTCATATCGCTAAGTTATTCCCTGTTCTTCAAACAGTTTGTGAACATGTAGGAGAATAGATCTAGTATCCATCTTTTCATGTTGTTTTTGTAACTCACGAGTCACGAAGCCTAACATGTAACAATGAACAAGAGTGGAGTCATCTATGTTCTTCATGTAGTGAGCAATCTCATCATTGCTTGCCCTTTCCTTGGGCATAGGTGTTGAGAAATCTTCGGGGTGACATCACATGCGCAATGGAAGAACAAAAACAAAATCCCTTATTTCCAAAGAGATGTTCATCGTCGTGCGAAGATTGGTGTACAAAATCCATGAAACAAACTGTATATAGAATAGATTGTGTTACTTAGGGAGATCGTATATCCCTGTTTCCTTGCAGATCTTTAGGAGAGGATGAATGAGGTCAAGCGTCCTCCTCTCTAGTGGTGATCCACATAGTAGGGCTACGACGACGCTCCTCAAAACTCCAGGCCTACTTTGAGGTGGAGAGGGGAGGAGAATAGGAGAGGCAAGCAAAGGAGAGCCTATAAACTACTAAATCCCTCATATTTATAGAGGTCCCCTATCAAACCCTAATGGATCCTCCCCGATTGGGTATTGGATCTGCATCCAATTACTTAAGCCTTTTAGATTAGTGGATCTCTATCCAATAATCTCTCATGGGCTCTTATTGGATCTCGTCCATGGAATCCAATAATTCAGAGGCTAATCCAATAAGATAGGGGCTCCGACGGATATCTAATATCTGAACCTCTACTCATCGCAACGCCTACCATATGTGTGTTACCCTTTGGCTCAATAAATTATTATCTCCATAATAATTCACTCAACTCATCGATTATGGACGTACTAGGCCACTACACCGTAGTCCCTAAATGATACAAGGGAATCCAATCCATTGGACATGTCTGTCCTCAATTACCATATACCTATAGTCCCTTATCCATCTAATATCCTAGAGACCGTATACCGGGTATGGTGCTGTTAGACCCATACGGTTTCTACTCGAGTCGCTCTAATCGGATTCTCCTAAAGAACACTTTCTCTCTCAATTCGAACAACCTTGGCCAGAGATTTGTTTGAGCAAGAACACATGGGAAATTTCTCTCATGACGTCGAGAGTGGATGATCCTCTATCGACACTCAATAGCCCTCGTAAGGTCGACTATCACTCCCAATGACTAGCTATACTAAATCTGGGACATCCAAACCGATAAGTCTGGTACCAAAGAGTGGAGCACTTATACAAGACATCCTTGGTGTCTCAAGTCTAAGGACTAGATACACTACTAGGACTACGGAATTGTTATTTAACAATAAGGCACCATCAACCATCCAACATTCCGTAAGCGGATCAATCAGTGAACTCATTCTCCAATGAGCACTTGTATTGTATCCCAAGTGTCCCCACACGAGCAGCTATGAGACCAGATGCATTTATCATATGGACGGGTATACAGCACACCAATCTGTCCGGTTATCTTGATGTCCCTCTCGAGTAACTTATGATCGGGATTATTTAGGATCTGTGTTTAAAGGTGAATCGATCTCATTATCATGATCTCATCACGATCCGATTCCCATTGCATAGATCCAAGGACATCACAATATATACATGCATATATGCAATAGTCAATATAAAGTGATAAATGCCAAAATATAATAAGCAAGAAGATTTCGTGTCAAGTCACATATGCCATCACTCACGTGATTGGCTTGCTGAGCATCTATGACTAGCAATCTCCCACTTGACCTAAAGTCAATCACCTATGTGTCTGATCCCCATCAGACCCCTATGATGCTTAAAGATAATATGAGACAACAGTTTTGTCAGTGGATTGACAATGTTATCTTCGGATGGAACTCTTTCCACTACTACATCTCCTCGGGTCATGATCTCTCTAATAAGTTGGAACATCTTCAGAATACTTCTAATGAGATCTGAGTTCCCTTATTTGAGTAATCACCCCGTAGTTGTCGCAATATAAGGAATCGACTCCTCACTACTTGGCCCGACTCCTAGATTTGTGATGAACTTCTTCATTCAAACTCCCTCCTTTACTATCTCTATTGTAGTAATGTACTCCGCCTCTACAGTCGAGTCAGTAGTAGTATCTTGCTTGGAACTCTTCCACCACATTACTCCTCCATTCAAGCTGTACACATACCTCGAACTTAACTTGCTATCATCGACATTGGACTAAAATCTTGAGTCCATGTAGTCTTTAACCTTGAGGCTACTATCTCCATATACTAGTAAAAGATCCTTAGTCTTTCTCAAATACTTGAGGATACACTTTACTGCTTCCTAGTGCTCCAAGCTTGGATCTGCCTGATACCTGCTTGTGACACTTAAAACATGTGCTATATCAGGCCTAGTACATAGCAAGACATATATGATAGACCCTATCACTGAGGCATAAGATATCATATCCATGTTCACCCTTTCTTTAGGAGTCTTTGGGGACATACTCCTAGAAAATGATATCCTATGTCTTATCGGTATGAGACCGCTTTTGGAATTTTCCATGCCAAACCTTTTGACAATGGTTTCTATGTACCTGGACTGGGACAAGCCAAGCATCCTCTTGGATCTATCTCTATAGATCTGAATCCCTAAGATATAGGATGCTTTCCCTAAGTTTCATGGAGAAGTGTCTAGATAACCAAGTCTTTACTATGGATAACATTCCTATATCATTTCCAATGATCAGGATGTCATCCACATATAACACCAAAAAGGTGACAACGCTCCCACTTACCTTCCTGTACACACAAGGCTCATCTTCATTCTTATCGAAGTCATAAGATCTGATTGTCTCATCAAATCTTATGTTCCAATTTTGGAAAGCTTGCTTTAGTCTATAAATGGAACTAAGCAACCTGCACACCTTATCTAGGCAATCCTTGGACACGAATCCCTCGGATTGTATCATATACACCTCATCCTCGAGGTTCCCATTGAGGAATGTGGTTTTCACATCCATCTGCCAGATCTCGTAATCATATTGTGCTGCAATAGCCAATAGAATTCGGATGAATTTTAGCATTACTATGAGTGAGAAAGTTTTGTCATAGTCAACACCTTACCATTGACGATACCCCTTAGCCACTAGCTTTGCTTTATAGGTCTCTACCTTTCCATCTACTCTGATCTTTTTCTTAAAGATTCACTTGCAACCGATGGGTACAATACCTTCGGGCGCATCAACTAGGTTCCAAACCTTGTTGGAGTACATAGAATCCATCTTAGAATTTATGGCTTCTTGCCACTTCCTAGAGTCTATACTCATAATAGCCTCCTCGTAGGTCTGAGGATCAATATCCTCAACATCCTCTCCTCAATATATCCCACATATCTCTCAGGAGGATGAGATGCCCTACCGGACCTATGTAAAGTTGGAACTTATGTATTAGGTACCTGAACAAACTCGAGCTGTAGAGTGGTGCTTGAGCTAAGTTCTCCAACCTCGCTCAACTCTATCATGCTCCCATTGTCTCCGCTAAAAATGTGTTCCTTCTCAAGAAACACTGCTCTCTTCGTTATAAAGACCTTTTGGTCATCAAGATAGAAATAATACCCACAAGTTTCCTTGGGGTATCCCTCGAACTTGCATCGCTCTGTCCTCAATTCCAACTTATCGGGGTTGTGTCTTTTAACATGGGCAGGGCAGCCCCGAATCTTAACAACCTTAAGATCAAGCTTCTTCCCTTTCCATATCTCATATGGTGTAGACACTACTGACTTAGTTAGAACTCTGTTCGTAAGGAAAGCTGCAGTCTCTAGGGCATATCCCCAAAATGAGATGGGTAGGTCAGCAAAACTCGTCATGGACCGTACCATATCTAACAGCGTACGATTTCTCCTTTCAAACATACCATTGAGCTCAGGTGTATAAGGAGGTGTTTATTGGGATAATATCCTATAGTTCCTTATGAACTAAGTAAACTCTGTACTTAAGTACTCACCTCCTCGATCTGATCGAAGAGTCTTGATACTCTTTCTAGTCTAGTTCTCTACTTCATTCTTATACTCTCTGAATTTCTTAAAGGCCTCAGACTTATATTTTATTAAGTACATATATCCATACCTTGAGAAATCATCAGTAAAGGTAATGAAGTAGGAGTAACCACCAATGACATGAGTTGACATGGGTCCACATACATCACTATGTATAAGTTCCAACAGCTCAGTGGCTCTTGGTCAGTTTTCCACGAAGGCAAGGCTCGCAAGTTGCATATGACTCATAGTCGAATCAATCTAGATATCCATTCTTTAGTAACTTTTGAATCCTTCACTCATGGATGTGACCTAGCCTACAATGCCACAGGTATACATTATTCACTTCATCTTGTTTCCTCTTAGACACATTTACATTCATGATATGTGGAGTAGTGTCTAGTATAAACAAACCATTATGCAATGTTCCTTTTGTGATCATCTCATTATCTAATAATATCGAACAACCATTGTTCTCAAAAACTAATTTATATCCACTAATTGTCAAACATGAAATGGAGATAATGTTTTTGATAATAGAAGGAACAAAATAACATGCATCTAATGCTATAATAGCTCCACCAAGCAGATGTAGGGCAACCTCGCCAATAGCTACTACAATAACTTTTGCTCCATTGCTCATCCTGAGGTCAATCCTACCTCTCTCCAATCTCCTAAGCTTTGCCAGAACATGCAACGAATTGTATATATGATAAGCACTACCAGTATCTAATACCCATATGTTATCATAAGAGTCTAGAAAATGGAGACTGATCATGAATGTACCTGAAGCTTCTCCAAGCTTCTGTTTCGCCCTCTCTGCAAGGTACTCTTTGTAGTTCCTCTTCTAGTGCCCATCTTTGCCACAATGGAAGCATTGGGCTTTGTCCTTTGCCGAGTCTTTCTTAGCAACCTTTGCTTTACCTAGTCTACCCTTGCCCTTGCCCTTCTCAAGGGACTTTTCTGCTTTCCTTTTCTTTCTGGTCTCACCAGTATAGAGAACTGACTTCTCTTTCTTGATAGTACTCTCTGCCTCCCTCAACATATTGAGAAGCTTTGGGAGAGTCACCTCAAGCTTGTTCATATTAAAATTCATTATGAACTGTGAAAAGGAATCTGGTAAGTACTAAAACATAATGTCCACACATAAGTTATCTTCTAGGACCATTCCTAGACCTATGAGTTTCTCTATCCACTCAATCATTAAGACATGATTCTGAACCGGTGTCACCTCAATCATCCTAGAGCGGAAGAGGCTCTTGGAAATTTCATATCGCTAAGTCCTTCCCTGTTCCTCAAACAATTTGTGGACATGTAGGAGAATGGATCTGGCATCAATCTTTTCATTTTATTTTTGTAACTCAGGAGTCATAGAGCCCAATATGTAACACTGAGCAAGAGTGGAGTCATCAATGTACTTCACATAGCGAGCGATCTCATCCTCGCTTGCCCCTTCCTCGGGCATAGGCATCACTGTATTAAGGACGTACGCAATTTTCTCCACCGTGAGAACAATTCTCAAGTTACGGAGCCAATCTGTATAATTTGGACCAGTGAGGTGGTTGACATCAAGTATGCCATGTAAGGGATTTAAAAGCAACATTTTCTAAAAATAAAGATGTAGTAGAAATGAATAACATACAGATTTTGCAAGAAATAAACAATCAAGATATGGACTTCTATCTTAATATGCTCCCACTATTTTACTAGCGAGTCACACGACACCCTCAGCACTTGAAACGGAAGTCTCCGGCAGACTTCTAGTGGGGATCAGGATCCAATCAGCATCTTAGTGTAATCTCGAGGGACTCGACCAATCACACTAAGCCCAAAAGGTAGACAACTCTTGCTAATCACAACTCCTTGTGATTCCCGTCCTGTTCGACCTCCGAATCACCATGGTCTCGAGGGACTCGACCAACCATGATGTTTGGTTAAGTCAACACCATCGTTACAAGATGAGTCTGATTTGATGATATACCCTCGAGGGACTCGACTAAGCATATCATGTCCTCAGGTCACCGATGACATCTCTATGTTGTAGATAAGATAGCGAATCGCGATATAGGTGAGCCTTGAGGGACTCGACCAACTCAACCTACATCGGGAATCAGTTCCTACCTATAATGATGGAAGGCCACGTAGGTCAATCTAATTGCCTCACGTTTACCGATTTAATATTATCGAGAGAGAGGTTTCTCTAATTTGGTCTCCTAATATGACATGTCACACATATATATATTTAATATATATCTACATTGCATGCAAATATATATACATATCTAGTAGATGTAAAAATAATCACACCAGATGATCATGGACCACAGCCTAATGTGATCAGGCCCGAGCCAGTAGGCCTAATCACTCACATCAAGATCTATGTGTGCAACAGTGAATCACCATACCATGTGATCGTCCATCTCGTCCTCGTTGGTTCCGTCGACATCTCGATGCATCTCTATGCATCGCGATTGTCCGTCTCATGAGTCCCGCTATCGTATCCACGTTCCCGCTGCGCCTCCTCATATGATTACAATTTAATCATAGGCACGCATGCCCGACAATAAACGAGAATATAATGGAGGCTCGCAAGCCTCAATAATAACAGTCATAAGCACACACATCACACGGTCCACACTCATCCGTCCACACATCATACTTCACATGTATAAACCATAATCATGTAGGACTACTAGATAATAATAAAATAATAATAAATTAAACTTTTTAATTAATTAATATTTTCTGAAATCAACGGCATATAAAGAATTTTCTGAATTATGAGGGGTATTTTCATAATTTGGATAAAAGGGATAAAATTGGAGTTTCCAAAATTCACAGGGGTAAAATTATCTTTTTGCCAAAAACCCTATGCCCCTCTTCCTCTCCCTTGCTGCTGCCACCACCACCACCACCATGCTGGCAGCAGCCTATGCGGTGGGGGACGGGGCGCTGTCCTCACCTACGAGCGGCACACCTGCTGGCGGCGCTGCCCCTATGGGCGTTGTCGCCTCCGCGGGCGATTCTACCCGTAGGGTAGCCCCCGCAAGTGGTGCTGCACCCATAGGCAGTGCTACCCCGCCGGGTGGCCGCCCTTGCGGGGGGGTTGTGCACATGTGAGCAACGGCCTATGGCACTTGACCCCGCAGGAGAAGCGACCACAACCGCCGCTGCCCCGCGGTGCCTCACCTCATGGGAGAAGCGGCCGCAGGCATCGCTCTTGCGTGCCACCACTGTAGGCGGCCTGCCTACATGAAGATAGCAGCAAGCAAGCAACCATCTTCGAGCGCAGGGCAGCAATAGTCGCCACCCTTCCTTGTCTATTGCGTCAATAATTTGATGTGAAAATTCTTCCTAAACACAACACACGCAGTTCAAAACTAATCATTTGCACGAACAACCTAGCTTTGATACCATTGTTGGAAAATCTTGGGGGCGACATCACATGTGTAGCGGAAGAACAAAAACAAAATCCCCTATTCCCAAAGAGATGTTCATCGTCATGCGAAGATTGATGCGTAAAAATCCATGAAACAAACTGCGCATAGAATATATTGTGTTACTTAGGGAGATCGTATATTCCTGTTTCCTTATAGATCTCTAGTAGAGGGTGAAGGAGGTCAAGCGTCCTCCTCTCTAGCCGTGATCCACACAGTAGGGCTACGACGACACTCCTCAAAACTCTAGGCCTGCTTTGAGGTGGAGAGGGAGAGGAGAATAGGAGAGGCAAGCAAAGACTCTAGCCTTTGAACCACTAAATCCCTCCTATTTATGGAGGTTCGCTGTCAAACCCTAATGGATCCTCTCCTATTGGATATTGGATCTGCATCCAATTACCCAAGCCTTTTAGATTACTGAATCTCTATCCAATAATCTCTCATGAGCTCTTATTGGATCTTGTCCATGGGATCCAATAATTCAGGGGCTTATCTAATAAGATAGGGGCTCCAGCGGATATCTCATATCTGAACCTCTACTCATCGCAATGCCTACCATATGTGTGTGACCCTCTAGGCCCAATATCGAGCTAGTCGTGAGTCATACCTATCAGAACTCCTTCTACCACAATGAATTATTATCTCTATAATAATTCACTCGACTCATCGACTACAGACGTACTAGGCCACTACACCATAGTCCCCATATGATACAGGGGAATCCAATCTATTGGACCTATCTATCCTCAATTACCATGTAATTATAGTCCCTCATCCATCTAATATCCCGGAGACCGTATATTGGGTATGGTGCTGTCAGACCCAAACGGGTTCTACTCGAGTCTCGCTCTAATCAGATTCTCCTAGAGAACTCTTTCTCTCTCAATTCGAATGACCCTAGCCAGGGATTTATCTGAGCAAGAACACATGAGAAATTCCTCTCATGATGTCGAGAGTGGATGATCCTCTATCGACACTCAATAGCCCTCGTAAGGTCGACTGCCACTCCCAATGACCAATTATTCTAGATCTGGGACATCCAAATCTATAAGTCTGGTATCAAAGAGTGGAGCACTCATACAGGACATCCTTGGTGTCTCAAGTCTAAGGACCAAATACACTACTAGGACTATGGAATCGTTGTTTGACAATAAGACATCATCAACCATCTAGCATTCCGTAAGCGGATCAATCAGTGAACTCATTCTCCAATGAGCACCTATACTGTATCCCTAGTGTCCCTACATGAGCAGCTATGAGACCAGATGTATCCATCATTTGGACGGGTATACAGTATACCAATTTGTTCGGTTATCTCAATATCCCTCTCGAGTAACCTATGATCAGGATTATTTAGGATATGTGTTTAAAGGTGAATTGGTCTCATTATTATGATCTCATTACGATCCGATTCCTATTGCACATATCCAAGGACATCACAATATATACATGCATATATGCAATAGTCAATATAAAGTGATAAATGCCAAAATATAATAAGCAAGAAGATTTTGTGTCAAGTCACACGTGCTATCACTCACGTGATTGGCTTACTAGGCACCTATGACTAGTAGTAGGCATTACTATATCAAGGACGTATACGATTTTCTCCACTGTGAGAATAATTCTCAAGTTGCAAAGCCAATCCGTATAATTTGAACCAATGAGGCGATTGACATCAAGTATACTACGTAAGGGATTTGAAAACGACATTTTATGAAAATAAAGATGTAGTAGAAATAAATAACATGCAGATTTTATAAAAAATAAACAATCAAGATATGAACTTCTATCTTAATATGTTCCCACTATTTTACTAGCCAATCACACTAAGCCCAAAAAGTAGGCAAGTCTTGCCGATCACAACTCCTTGTAATTTCCGTCCTATTCAGCCTCTGAACCACCATGGTCTCGAGGGACTCGACTAACCATGTTGTTTGGTTAACTCAATACCATCGTTATAAGATGAGTTTGATTCGATGATATACCATCGAGGGACTCGATCAAGCATACCATGTCATCAGGTCACCGGTGATATCTCTATGTCGTCGGCAATATAGCGAATCACGATATATGTGAGCCTCGAGGGACTCAACCAACTCAACCTACATCGAGAATTAGTCCCTACCTATAACAATGGAAGGCCATATAGGTCAATCTAATTGGCTCATATTTACCGACCTAATGTTATTAAGAAAGGAGATTTTTATTTGGCCTCCTAATATGACATGTCACACACATACATATTTAATATATATCTACATCACATGCAAATATATATACATATCTAGTAGGTATATAAGCAATCACACATCACATGTGAATCTCAGATTTTGATGATGAAATCAATTGGTAAATTGTTTGATATAATCTATATGTTGAGAAAAGTGTGTAGGATAAACTATGATAATGGTAAGATATAAAGCAAATGTAGTGCCAGAGTCAAGATCGAGAGTTCGTTGGGAGTTCGAGAGTTCATCGGAAGTTCTATCAGAATTAATTGAGAGGTCCAGGAGCTTTCCAAAAAAGCTCGTCGGAACTCACCAAGAAGATCGTCGTAAAGTCTAGGAGCTTGCCGGGAGTCCGTTGGAACATTACCGAGAGATCATCGAAAGTTCGCCAAAAGATCGCCAGAAGCTCGTCGGAAGAACAATTGACATACCGAACTAATATTACTTAGTTAATGTCTTAAATTATCATAGTTAGACCTTAAGTTGAGTTAAGATTGGGAGGTAATCCCACTAACTTAATTAAAGGCCAATTGGGCCCTTAACAGGGCTGAATTGGGCCGGTTGAATAGCCCATTTAGACTTGAAGTCACGACCGACTGTGGCATTGCTTGGGACTTAGTCTTCCAAGTGCTCTAGGCGATGGTACCTCCCAGACTAGATAGTGGTACCGTCGATAGTTAATGTTGTGAGATAGTGGTACCGCTAGAGCTCGACCTTTGAGCTTTATTAGATGGTGGTACCGCCCAGATTGAGCGATGGTACCACTCAGTGTCAGTCTGTAAGCGATAGTACCACCCAATAATGGTGGTGGTACTGCCAGTACCCTGAAATATAGGGATGTGATACTTTTTGGCTCTAATTCTGAAGTCATTGGGGCTTATAAATGTCCCACCCGTTTCTGCATAAAAGGGCAACAAAGTGCCATGAAAGTGTGAACAAAATATTGAAGTCTTGGAGTGTAAAAGTGAAAAGAGTACTCCCTTTCTAAATGTTGTGATCATTCAAGAGAGGTGTGAGGCTTGTAATAGTTATCTCCTAAACCCATAAAAAGGAGAAAGCGCTGTAAAGAGGTGGTTGGTCTTCGCTTATTGAAGGAAGACCATTAATGGATGCCGGTGACCTCGATAGAGGAAGAATCGAAAGTGAATGTAGGTCACAACGACTGAACCACTATAAATTCTAGTGTGCTCATTTCCATTCTGCTTTTCATTACTGCAATTACTTTCTAAGTTAATTGCTAGTTTATTTACTTTAAAGTCATGTACTTTCTGAGATTGGTTTTTAACGAACGAAAAATTTATAAAACCAATGAGTTTTTTTTGCTGCACTAATTCACGCCCCCCCCCCCGTCCCTCTCTTAGTGTCGTTTTTGATCCTAACAATTGGTATCAGAGTAAGGTCACTCTCGATTTGGTTTAAAACCTAAAAGAGATAACATTTGCCAGCAACTAAGAGGGTCACTCAATTACACGTCCACCCATGTTCAATGAGATAGATTTCACCTATTGGAAGACTAGAATGAGGATTTTTCTAATTTCTATAGATTTTGAGTTATAAAATATTATAAAAATGGCTTTCAAAAGTCTTCTCTTTCAATGAACGATTGGAGTGTGTTGGAGAAGAAGACTTTCTCTTTAAATGCCAAGGCTATGAATGTCTTATTTTGTGCTTTAGATAAAAATGAGTTCAATCTAGTGTCTATTTGGGAAATAGCTTTTAATATTTGGTACACACTTGAAATCACTCACGAAAGCACTAGTAGAGTAAAGGAGTCGAAGATAAATCTTTTAGTTCACACTTATGAATTGTTTTAGATGAAGCCAAGTGAAACTATTGTTGACATGTACACTCGTTTTATAGATGTCGTCAATAATTTAAAAGCTCTTGACAAATATTTTTCGAACTTTGAACTTGTTAACAAAATCTTATGATCCCTTCTAAAGTGTTGGGACTCTAAAGTAACAGCCATTCAAGAGGCCAAGGACTTGAATGATTTCCCTCTCGAAGAACTAATTGGGTTATTAATGACCTATGAGATGACTTATAATGTTCATGAAGAGCTCGAGAATAGCCTTCCAAAGAACAGGAAGGATATAATGATGACTTGGCACTCTTGACAAGAAAGTCTAAAAAATTCATAAAAAGAAATAAATTTAAAAATGACACTAAAAATAAAATTGAACCCAAGAAAGAATAAATCATATGCTATGAATGTAAGAAGTTGGGACATTTCAAAAGTGAATGCCCCCAAGTAAAGAAGAAGCAACCAAAGAAGAAGAAGGCATTTAAAGCGATGTGGGATGACTCAAGCGATTTCGAAGGCGAAGAACAAAGGAACAAGGAGATCGCCAACTATGCACTAATGGCTATCGGAGATGAGTTAAGTAGTTCATTAGATGTAAATTTATCTTTCGATGAGCTTTTAAGTGCTTTTCATGAATTATTTGATGAATGTAGAACTTTGAGTAAAAAGTATAACTTTTTGAAAAAGGAGTATGCCAAGTTAAATATTAAATTTGAAAAACTTAAGCATAACAATTCTTCTTTGCTGCCATGTACTAAGTGTGAATACTTAGAGGTACTTAAGAAGGAAAACTTGCTATTCAAAGAAACTTTAGAAAAGTTTGAGGTTGGTAGCAAGTCCTTGAACATGATCCTTGCCAATAAGGGCCACGTTCATAGAAGAGGCGAATCGAATTTGTGAGTAGCTCTCACCAAAATCCAACCACCTTTGTTAAAGGCCCTACCTTGCATGTATCACCTTGTACTAAATGCAACTTTTATTGCAAACTTGGACATGTTGCATACAAATGTCCATTTAAGAGATATAGTTCACATAAATTAATTTGGGTTCCTAAAGGAACTTTAAATGACTCAATGCAATATTATAAGTTGAGTAGATCAATTTTTTAGGTATCCTAGGACAAATGGTTAACTAAAAATCACTCCTTCTTGTAGAAGATCTACCATCACAAGTTAGGAGAAAAAATAATAGTGGATGCTCAGGATTTATAACCGAGATCCAAAATATCCCATGAAGCTCTCTAGCTAAAACAATAAAGGAAAGATCATTAGAATTAGAACTATTAGGTTATAAAATAAGTAAGGATACTTTATGTTTGATGACTTGATGATGCAATGATTATTTGAAATCTTATGTGATAAATAGTTGATCTTGATTTCTTGACATTTGAAATTTGAGTTTTATTTTTTGAAGTCATTTACTATTATTTCTTCTCATTGCAAAGGGGAAATCTGATTCATGGAACATTGGTATGTTTGATCTTTTATGAATTAATCATCTCTATAAGAGTTCTTCCTCCTATCTACAAAAGTCAAACTTAATTTTGACTTGATGTGATATGTATGCAAATAAATGTTGGCATCACATAATGATTGTAATCTTGCTTAAAAGAAAAGAAGGCAAGAATATTTGTTTGGTACCAAAAGAAAAATGCTAGCCAAACCATCATCAAAATAGTGCATTGGCGGTGGCACCACTGGACTAGTGATAGTACTGCTTGTAAGCATTGGTTGTAGGTGGTGGCACTGCCCGCAACTCTACCCTATAAAAAGACTTTTAGGGCTGATGGTAGAACCAACCCCAAGCCCCTCCTACACCACTTTCCCACACCTCTAAACCCTTCTCCACCCCTCATTCTCCTTGCTCCTCCTCTAGAATCCTAAGAAACCCCTTCTCTTCTTCAAATCTAAGGATCAATCACTACAAGGATAATTCTCAAACCTTTTCTCCCAATGAATTAATAGATTTTGCCTCTTATATGTGGTTCTTTCATTGATTATGTGTGTAGTCTCATGGCATCTAGAAGATCCTCAAGGGACAAAGGAAAGAGAAGAGTAGATAAATCCTATGACTCTACACTCTTTGATTCTTGTCAACATGCCCTTAAATTCCCAACCATAGAATCTAGAAATGTTCATAAGGGTAAATATATAGATTTAGAAGAATTGAGTAATTTGGAATAAATTCAATGGTTTGCTAACCTATATATTCTCCCAATTCTTCAAATAAGTGAATCTATTTATCATAAACTTGTTAGGTTGTTTTACAACAACTTGCAAGTGGATGAACACGATAGGGTATCCACTTATCTCCTAGGACATCACATACCCATTACGGATAGCGTAATTTGCAGCCTCATAGGAATTGTTGAGAAAAGGAGAGGTTGTTACTTTAGAGGACAATGGGATGAAGAATCAATTAGGACCACTTATTCTAAAGCTTTATGTACCATTTTTGGCAATCCAAACTTGTCTATCCTCCCAAAAAGTTATGAACATTTACTACCTTTTAATACTAAATTGTTTCATCATATCTTGATAAGTATTATACTTTCAAAAAAATATCATCATAATGAAGTTAGCCAAATAGAATTAAGAACGATGTATTGGATTATGAAAGGACAAGACAATTGTTTTGGTTACTTGATATAATAAAACATGATTAAACTATCGGAAAAAGATATAATGCTTCTATAGGTGGCTTGATCACTAGACTAATCCATGCATATGACATAGTCATTCCACCTAATGAAGAAATCTTGAAACTAGATAAGTTTAATATCATAAATAGAAACCTACTAAGAAGATTAAGATGTATAGTCAGAAATAGGACCTAGATTAGATTACCTAGAAGGACTGATCCCCCTCTACCTGTTCTAGAACTTGAAACACCAATATATAGGGGAAATCAATCTCTTCCTAGTAGTCCCTTTGAGGCAACACCTCCAATAGAGCAAGCACCCTCCTCATCTATCGATCCAATAGTGATTTGATTGGATCGAATTGAACTATGTCAAGAGCAAATTGAACTATGTCAAGATTATTAGGAAAAGAGTCAGCACTAAGGGGGGGGGGGTGAATTAGTGCAACGGTAAAATCATATCGGTTCAAAACTTCGTTTTGATTAAAATCGATTCTGACGAAAAACTGTTTCGTAAAAGTAATAACTTTGAAACTATTCGTACATGATGTGAATGCAGTAGGCAAGTAAAGATTTAGTTTACAGTATGTAAATGGCAATAATAGAAATGCAAACTAGAGAACACACCAATTTTATAGTGGATCGATCGTCGTGACCTACATCCACTCCACTGATTCCCCTTCCATCGAGGCCACCAGCATCCACTAATGGTCTTTCTTTAATAGGCGAAGACCAACCACCTTTTATACCCCTCTTCTCCTTTTACTGGGTTTATAACCCTTACAAGCACTCACACTCATCTCTAAATAGAATTCTAAGTTTAAGCTACAGAAGGGATTTCTCAAGTGATTTCTACAGCGTTTTCTCGCTTTAAAACTCTCTGTGCTTGTCTACTTTAACCAGGGATGAGGGAGGTATTTATAGGTTTCAAGTTGATTCAAACTTGGAGACTAACTCATCCCGGGTTTCTTGGATGCAGGTGGTACCACCGCCTATGCTAGGCAGTACCATCACCAATGTCAGTCTGACACTAACACTGACACTACATTGGGTGGTACCACCACCTGACACTAGGCGGTACCATTACCCAGGCTGGCAGTACCACTACCTATAGCCTTATCGGAGGTTATGTCTAGGTGGTACCACCACCTAACATAGTCTCAAAGACTGTGCCATAACGGTGCTACCTCTTGGGTCACTATTTGGGCCTCTTATTGGGCCCAACATAGTCCTTACATGGGACTTAATTGGGTTGGCCTAAATCTAAACCCAATTATATGCTAACTATATAATCTAAGACATACTTAAGGTAAACAAGTCTCTATGTCTTGGTTTCTTCTAGCGAGCTTCCGGAGATGTTCCGATGAACTTTTGACGATGTTCCGGAAGACTCCTAGCAAGCTCTTGGACTTTATGACGATCTTCTTGGCGAGTTCCGACGAGCTTCTTCTGGTAAGCTCCTGGACTTCTCGGTTGGTTCCTACAGAACTTTAGACGAATGTCTGGACTTCCGATGAACTCTCGAACTCCCAACGAAATCGCGTCCTTGACTCCGAGACTTCATTTTGCTTTATATCTTGCTATCATAGTTAATCCTGCACATGTAAAAATACACTTCGATCTAGATAATTAATACTAAGCATTAATAATGTTGTCCGGCATATCTTTGGTCCCTCAACACTTTGTCTAATTCTTCGGCGCATCATCTCCTCTTGCGGCCTATTACCCAATCGGCCAATTGACTCCACAACTCCGATATCCTTGGCACAATATTCGCTCTTCTTAGTTCGATGCCCGAATCCATGGTCTGAAGCCTTCTTACGATACGTCGACCGATCCTCCAACTCGACGTCCAATCTTCTAACATATTTTCCTCCGGCATAACATGATTCTTCCTGCTTTAACTGTCTTTCCCTGATCGAAGCATCCTACGTCACTCAAAATGCATATTAAAACATAAACACTTATCAAAATACGAGATTCAACAATCTCCCCCTTTTTGATGATGACAACCAATTGATGATGGAGTTAAAATAAACTCCCGGAGTTTAAACAAACTCCTCATATCAATATGCTATATTGATAGAACCTTGAATTCAAGCTGAATTCAAGTCATTGCATATTTCATCTTGAATATTTGCAATACGTCATCATGCATAACATGATCATACTTCTCGCCCTTTGTCATCAACAAAAAGGAGAAGTGTATCTTTTATGTGTTTGGACATAATTTCAAATTATTGCATGAAAAACATAATATCAAGTTTTATCATCGTGCAATTTGTAACTAGAAAATCCTTAATTTAGCAAGTGTTATATCATGCAAGCTATCAAGTTTTAGATATGCAAGGTAATAAGATAGCAAGTTTACAACATACAAACTAGCAAAAATTTTACAACATTTTAAAATATGCAAGCTAGCAATTTTGAGATGTTCAAGAAAGCAACTCTTGCTTCTTGAAATATACAAGTTTGTAAATTTTGCTAGATGTGCAAGTTAGCATTTTTGCTTCTTGAGATAGGCAAGATAGCAATTCTTTGCTTCTCTTTTGAGATGAGCAAGCTAGCATATTTTCGCATTCTTCTTAAATTGTGCAAGCTAGTAAATTTGCTTTTAGCAAGTTTTGCTCTCCCTTTGTCATTGTCAAAAAGAAGGGAAGAATACAATTTTGTATCTCTTTATCCCTTTTCATTAATTTCTAAATCATGACAAAGGTAAGTATCAATCTTATTTGTGCATCATTATATTTTCAAATTAAAACATGCATAGTTTTAAAACCATATATTTCATTTTTCTTACTCGATACCGAAAAATAAATCAATCATCATTATGAGCATATCATACATGATACTAAAATATTAAAATTTTTAAGCATTAATCAATATTTTGATCATGATACCAAACATTCATCATTTAAAGCATTCATGATACGTCATTTTAGTAACAAATCATAGCATTTCAAATCATGATGGTATTAATTTTGTCAAATTACATCCTACCATGCATGATCAAAACTTCTTCCCATTTTATCATTGTAAACAAGAAAGAAGAAGGGAAGAACATGATGGTGTAAAATATTTCGATCATTTCAAGGCATACAAGCCATAAATACAAAGAAATCATGTCATGAAGGATAAGATCACTTAAATACCAAAAGACATGATTCATATAGTAAATCTCTTCTTTAAGTAAAATACCAAGAAAAGATTGTAGGAGTACAAAGAAGAGATATTGATTAAAAAATCTCAAGTAATTCCAATAAACCAAGATCATGATTTTGATAAGACTCGTTCAAATTCAAATCATCAAAATCATCAAAATCTCAACATTTCCTTTAAGAGATTCAAAATGACATAAACAACTTTATCAATTTCTTAGTGAAAAATTGATAAGATAGAGAAAAAGAAATTTTCAAGAAATTTTTTTTTCTCTTTTTAGTTGTTTCAATTCATGTGATTTATTTCATAGAGGCATACCTTTTTCATTTATGCCAAAAATATGCATTAATGTTTAAAAACTGAAAAAGCTACTTTCATTACTGTAAAAATCGATAATCTATAAATCTCAAGAATCATCATACATAATTTTTAAATTTATTAAGTATGATCATTATGCATGACATCAAGACATGGTTTCAAAATATTTAATATTTTCATTACATAATTATGTCATTATGCATCATTGAAATTGATTTCATAAAGTATTTTCCATCAAGATCATTTTGTTTGTTGTAGTCATGCATTTTTCTTTTTAGGTGAATCTAACTTTTTAAGCTTAGTTTTTGATACAAAATCCATGCATCATCATTAAGCATGATATCAAACTTCTTAATATTTTCATCAAGCATGATTTCAATCAAAATAAAAAATTATCAAGATACACATTATTTCTTCTTGAAAAACATCCACAGGATCATCATTAGATTTAATCTAACATTTTATTCCATTAACATAAAATCTTGTTAACGAGTTCAAAATTCGAAAAGCTTTTACCAAGAGCTTTTAAACCATTGACAACATACGTAAAACGGGTATACATATCAATAACGGTTTCGCTTTGTTTCATATAAAACAATTCAAAATCATGCATTAAAAGATTAATCTTTGAAACTTTTAATCTACTAGTGCCTTCGTGTGTGGTTTCAAGAATATGCTAAATATCGAAAGTCGTTTCGCACAAAGAAACTCGATTGAATTCGTTTTTGTCTAAGGTGCAAAACAAGGCATTCATAGCCTTTGCATTTAGAGAAAAAGTCTTCTTCTCTAAATTATTCCAATGGTTCATTGGAAGAGAAGACCTTTAAAAGCCATATTCGACTATGTGCCATAAATCGAGATTCCATGAAAGCAAGAAAACTCTCATTCGAGTTTTCCAATAAGTGTAGTCCTCCCATTAAAAAAGGGAGGACGAATGAGAGAGTGACCCTCTTGAAAGTCGAAAAGAGCAATCTCTATTTGGGTGTTAAACCAAAGTAGAAAACGAGGCTCTAATACCAATTATTAGGAAAAGAGTCGGCACTAAGAGGGGGGGGGAGGGGTGAATTAGTGCAGTGGTAAAATCACGTTGGTTCAAAACCTCGTTTCGATTAAAACCGATTCCGACGAGAAATCATTTTATAAAGGTAATAACTTTGAAACCATTCGTATATGAAGTGAATGCAGTAGGCAAGTAAAGATTTAGTTTGTAGTATGTAAATAGCTATAATAGAAATGTAAACTAAAGAACACGCCAATTTTATAGTGGTTCGATCGTCGTGACCTACATCCACTCCACCGATTCCCCTTTCGTCGAGGCTACCAGCATCCACTAATGGTTTTTCTTCAATAGGCGAAGACCAACCACTTTTTACACCCCTCTTCTCCTTTTACCGGGTTTAGGAGATAACCCTTACAAGAACTCACACTCATCTCTAAACAGTTCTAAGTTTAAGCTAGAGGAGTGATTTCTCAAGTGATTTCTATAGTGTTTTCTCACTTTAAAACTCTCTGTGCTTGTCTACTTTAATCATGGATGAGAGGGGTATTTATAGGCTTCAAGTTGATTAAAACTTAGAGCCTAAAAACATCTCATCCCGGGTTTCCCGGGTGCAGGCAGTACCACCGCCTGACACTGGGCGGAACCATTGCCTAAACCGATGGTACCATCACTTGATATAGTCTCGAAGATTGTGCCATGACGGTGCTACATCTTAAGTCACTATTTAGGCCTTTTATTGGGCCTAACATAGTCCTTACATAGGCCCTAATTGGGTTGGCCCAAATCCAAACCCAATTATATACTAACTACGAAATCTAAGACATACTTAAGGTAAATAAGTCCCTATGTCTTGGTTTCTTCCGGCGAGCTTCCGGAGATGTTCCGACGAACTTCTGATGATGTTCCGGTGGACTCCTGGTAACTCCTAGACTTTACGACGATCTTCTTGGTGAGTTCCAATGAGCTTTTTCCAGCAAGCTCCTGGACTTCTCGGCTGGTTCCTATAGAACTTCAGACGAATGTTTGGACTATTGACGAACTCTCGAACTCCTAACGAAATCATGTCCTTGACTCTGGGACTTCGTTTTGCTTTATGTCTTACTATCGTAGTTAATCCTGCACACGTAAAAACACACTTTGATCTAGACAATTAATACTAAGCATTAATCATGTTGTCCGGCATGTCATTGGTCCCTCGACGCTTCGTCCGATTCTTCGGCACATTGTCCTCTCTTGCAGCCTATTGCCCAATCGACCAGTTGACTCTGCAACTCCGATATCCTTGGTGCAATATCCACTCTTCTTGACCCGATGCCCGAATCTATGGCCCAAAGCCTTCTGTTGATACGTCGACCGATCCTCCGGCTCGACGTCCAATCTTCTGATATGTTTTCCTCTAGCACAACATGATTCTTCCTGCTTTAATTGTCTTTCCCTGATCGAAGCATCCTACGTCACTCAAAATATAGATTAAAACATAAACACTTATCAATTGATTTCATCATCAAAATATGAGATTCAACAAAGATCAAATCTTAACCGATACGTAGCAAATTCGTCGGCAACTGAATACTTTGTTTAGACATTTTGATTTACCACCATCTGGATAGATTATGTATTTTCTTTTGCTGATAAAAGGTAATAGAGAACTAAAAAGTACCATGATGAGTTGTACTCCTTTGTATACTATACTTTTACATTCTATGATGTAACCTTTGACATTATGTGCTTTTTAATATTATGATATGCTTCTTGATGATAGTTTAATGCTTGCATTACTCTAAGAATTAGACTTGATAAATCTTTTGAATCAATAAATTCCTTCATACATTCTTCGAATTTCTCAGTTTTCTTTTTAAATCAAGAAAGTTTTTTTCCTTTTCATGATTTTTACAAAGAAAAGATTCGACTTTTGGTATTTACAACTTGATGTATTATTTCTCATTTGATAATCATTTGCAAAGTTAGAGATGTTAAATTATCTGAATGCACGAGTTAGTTGTATTTATTTTCTGGACTATCTTTCTCTTAATGTATTTCATGAGTGGAGCTTTCATGAATTTATTTCGTTTTTATCTTCCTTGGTAACAAGTTTACTTCATACCCTTATTCCATCACTTAATGATGTTTGATACACTTAGTTCATTCACTCATGGAATTCATTGACAAATGCATCTCTCATGGATTTCACTCTTGTAAATTTTCATTGAAAAATGGATTTGATTCATGAAGTTTTATTCGTGTATTTTTTTTATGATGCTCCTTTCCCATGAATTCTTTCTTACTCTTCTCATAAAAGAAGAATTTTTACAAATTTTTGGTACATGATGGTCACTTGCAAGATTGAGGACTTGATTTCGTATGGATATCTTGATCCTTTTCATGAATCTCTTCTCTTTGTTAAAATTGAAGTATGATTTAATGAAACTCATTTATCATTTTGATTTTGACTTGGTTCAAATCCTTTCATGAATTTGGTTCTTAATGGATTCTTTCCTTATCCTTCTTCCTCTGCTTCTTATTCTCATGAAAAAGGAAGAAAGAAACTTGCACGTCTAAAGAAGAACCAAAAAACCTTTGAGTAAAAATGTTAGGTTATCCAAAAAGTTATCATGCAAAGTTTTTGCTTACCTTCCTTTAGCTTGGATAAATTAGCGTGAAACTTGCTTGAATTTTTACCACACTTGCATTGTTGAATAGTTCTCCTTTTTGTTGATGACAAAGGGGGAGAAATGTGACAAATTGATGACAAATTGGCATTATGAATGTCTTAAATAAATACATAAAATGTATTGTATCATAAATTCTTGAGTGTCTTACGAATGCTTGAAATATGATTAAATATGATTGGTATCATCAAATACATACTTGAAAAATATCAAAATGTTTGCTTGAAAAGTATCGAAATGTGGCATGATGACTTGTAAATGTTTTATTCCTAGTATCATGCTTGAATTCATATCAAAATGATATAATATATAAAAAAAAAAAAAAAAAAAAAAAAAAAAAAAAAAAAAAAAAAAAAAAAAAAAAAAAAAAAAAAAAAAAAAAAAAAAAAAAAAAAAAAAAAAAAAAAAAAAAAAAAAAAAAAAAAAAAAAAAAAAAAAAAAAAAAAAAAAAAAAAAAAAAAAAAAAAAAAAAAAAAAAAAAAAAAAAAAAAAAAAAAAAAAAAAAAAAAAAAAAAAAAAAAAAAAAAAAAAAAAAAAAAAAAAAAAAAAAAAAAAAAAAAAAAAAAAAAAAAAAAAAAAAAAAAAAAAAAAAAAAAAAAAAAAAAAAAAAAAAAAAAAAAAAAAAAAAAAAAAAAAAAAAAAAAAAAAAAAAAAAAAAAAAAAAAAAAAAAAAAAAAAAAAAAAAAAAAAAAAAAAAAAAAAAAAAAAAAAAAAAAAAAAAAAAAAAAAAAAAAAAAAAAAAAAAAAAAAAAAAAAAAAAAAAAAAAAAAAAAAAAAAAAAAAAAAAAAAAAAAAAAAAAAAAAAAAAAAAAAAAAAAAAAAAAAAAAAAAAAAAAAAAAAAAAAAAAAAAAAAAAAAAAAAAAAAAAAAAAAAAAAAAAAAAAAAAAAAAAAAAAAAAAAAAAAAAAAAAAAAAAAAAAAAAAAAAAAAAAAAAAAAAAAAAAAAAAAAAAAAAAAAAAAAAAAAAAAAAAAAAAAAAAAAAAAAAAAAAAAAAAAAAAAAAAAAAAAAAAAAAAAAAAAAAAAAAAAAAAAAAAAAAAAAAAAAAAAAAAAAAAAAAAAAAAAAAAAAAAAAAAAAAAAAAAAAAAAAAAAAAAAAAAAAAAAAAAAAAAAAAAAAAAAAAAAAAAAAAAAAAAAAAAAAAAAAAAAAAAAAAAAAAAAAAAAAAAAAAAAAAAAAAAAAAAAAAAAAAAAAAAAAAAAAAAAAAAAAAAAAAAAAAAAAAAAAAAAAAAAAAAAAAAAAAAAAAAAAAAAAAAAAAAAAAAAAAAAAAAAAAAAAAAAAAAAAAAAAAAAAAAAAAAAAAAAAAAAAAAAAAAAAAAAAAAAAAAAAAAAAAAAAAAAAAAAAAAAAAAAAAAAAAAAAAAAAAAAAAAAAAAAAAAAAAAAAAAAAAAAAAAAAAAAAAAAAAAAAAAAAAAAAAAAAAAAAAAAAAAAAAAAAAAAAAAAAAAAAAAAAAAAAAAAAAAAAAAAAAAAAAAAAAAAAAAAAAAAAAAAAAAAAAAAAAAAAAAAAAAAAAAAAAAAAAAAAAAAAAAAAAAAAAAAAAAAAAAAAAAAAAAAAAAAAAAAAAAAAAAAAAAAAAAAAAAAAAAAAAAAAAAAAAAAAAAAAAAAAAAAAAAAAAAAAAAAAAAAAAAAAAAAAAAAAAAAAAAAAAAAAAAAAAAAAAAAAAAAAAAAAAAAAAAAAAAAAAAAAAAAAAAAAAAAAAAAAAAAAAAAAAAAAAAAAAAAAAAAAAAAAAAAAAAAAAAAAAAAAAAAAAAAAAAAAAAAAAAAAAAAAAAAAAAAAAAAAAAAAAAAAAAAAAAAAAAAAAAAAAAAAAAAAAAAAAAAAAAAAAAAAAAAAAAAAAAAAAAAAAAAAAAAAAAAAAAAAAAAAAAAAAAAAAAAAAAAAAAAAAAAAAAAAAAAAAAAAAAAAAAAAAAAAAAAAAAAAAAAAAAAAAAAAAAAAAAAAAAAAAAAAAAAAAAAAAAAAAAAAAAAAAAAAAAAAAAAAAAAAAAAAAAAAAAAAAAAAAAAAAAAAAAAAAAAAAAAAAAAAAAAAAAAAAAAAAAAAAAAAAAAAAAAAAAAAAAAAAAAAAAAAAAAAAAAAAAAAAAAAAAAAAAAAAAAAAAAAAAAAAAAAAAAAAAAAAAAAAAAAAAAAAAAAAAAAAAAAAAAAAAAAAAAAAAAAAAAAAAAAAAAAAAAAAAAAAAAAAAAAAAAAAAAAAAAAAAAAAAAAAAAAAAAAAAAAAAAAAAAAAAAAAAAAAAAAAAAAAAAAAAAAAAAAAAAAAAAAAAAAAAAAGAAAAAAAAAAGAGCTCATCTATATATATATATATATATATATATATATATATATATATATATATATATATATATATATATATATATATATATATATATATATATATATATATATATATATATATATATATATATATATATATATATATATATATATATATATATATATATATATATATATATATATATATATATATATATATATATATATATATATATATATATATATATATATATATATATATATATATATATATATATATATATATATATATATATATATATATATATATATATATATATATATATATATATATATATATATATATATATATATATATATATATATATATATATATATATATATATATATATATATATATATATATATATATATATATATATATATATATATATATATATATATATATATATATATATATATATATATATATATATATATATATATATATATATATATATATATATATATATATATATATATATATATATATATATATATATATATATATATATATATATATATATATATATATATATATATATATATATATATATATATATATATATATATATATATATATATATATATATATATATATATATATATATATATATATATATATATATATATATATATATATATATATATATATATATATATATATATATATATATATATATATATATATATATATATATATATATATATATATATATATATATATATATATATATATATATATATATATATATATATATATATATATATATATATATATATATATATATATATATATATATATATATATATATATATATATATATATATATATATATATATATATATATATATATATATATATATATATATATATATATATATATATATATATATATATATATATATATATATATATATATATATATATATATATATATATATATATATATATATATATATATATATATATATATATATATATATATATATATATATATATATATATATATATATATATATATATATATATATATATATATATATATATATATATATATATATATATATATATATATATATATATATATATATATATATATATATATATATATATATATATATATATATATATATATATATATATATATATATATATATATATATATATATATATATATATATATATATATATATATATATATATATATATATATATATATATATATATATATATATATATATATATATATATATATATATATATATATATATATATATATATATATATATATATATATATATATATATATATATATATATATATATATATATATATATATATATATATATATATATATATATATATATATATATATATATATATATATATATATATATATATATATATATATATATATATATATATATATATATATATATATATATATATATATATATATATATATATATATATATATATATATATATATATATATATATATATATATATATATATATATATATATATATATATATATATATATATATATATATATATATATATATATATATATATATATATATATATATATATATATATATATATATATATATATATATATATATATATATATATATATATATATATATATATATATATATATATATATATATATATATATATATATATATATATATATATATATATATATATATATATATATATATATATATATATATATATATATATATATATATATATATATATATATATATATATATATATATATATATATATATATATATATATATATATATATATATATATATATATATATATATATATATATATATATATATATATATATATATATATATATATATATATATATATATATATATATATATATATATATATATATATATATATATATATATATATATATATATATATATATATATATATATATATATATATATATATATATATATATATATATATATATATATATAAAGAATATAAAGTGAGAAAAATATCATAATAATAATAAGTTAAAAAAGTGTCATGTTATATGTGCCATCACTTACATGATTGACTTGTAGAGCACCTATGACTAGCATTGTTAAGATCGGTATGACACAAAGAGGGGAGAGGGGTGTGGGGGGTAAATTAGTGTTATTATAAATTTTAAAAATAATAAAATTTTGATCTTGAAAAGAGACTAGTATTGAAAAATAATTCAACCGAGAAATAAGCATGAGTAAGAGAACAAGTAAAGATACTAAGGCAAATCAATTCTGTAATAGTTCGATCTTCCCGACATATATCAACTTCTAATTTTTTTTCTCTTGAGACCATCGATTTTCACTATTAATCTTACTTCTAACAGGTGAAAATCAACAATCCTCTATGACCTTCTCCTTTTTAAGGTTTAGGAGAGAACCTTTACACTTGATTACTCTCAAGAATCTTACACATTCTAAACTTAGTAACTCAACTAAAAACTCAAGAAGGTGGAACTCAAGCAAGGCTTTAAGAGAGGATTTCAACACTAGAAAATATAATAATTATTACCCCTTAGTCATGAATGAAGTTGGATATTAAGAGCCCTTAAAGAGTCCCAAAATATGAATAAATTATGGAAAAATACTCAAAATCAAGAGTATTAATAATTCTAAGTAGTACTATAATCGACATTCTAAAATGATGCTACATAAGTTGTCTGTTGTCCTAAACAATATCATCACCTAGACTAGATGGTACTACCACCCCAAGGTAGTGCCACATTGGCTCTATGTGATACCACTATCTTATTTGGGTGGTACTAACACTCATACACCAATAAAAGCCTAAATACAATTTAGATTCAGCCTACTTCAATTTTTCTCGGATAAATTTAGTTTAATTGAAGCCTAATTACAACTCAAAATCATCTTCAAATAAGGTTTCAAATCAGTAATTATTTATTTTGATACTTTATTAAAGCTTTCGATATGTTATCCACTCTTTTGGTATGTTATCTAATCTTTTGATACTTCATTCAAACCTCTAGCATATTGTCCTATACTCTAATATATTGCTCACTCCTCCAACATGTCAACTTCATCATGATATATAATCTTCTAGCATGATATTTGATCCTCTGGTACGAGACCAAAAACTTTAGTATGAAGTCCAATCTTTAACACTATAATATGTTGAATCTCGGATTTTGATGATGAAACCAATTGATAGTGTTTATGACTTTATTTGTGTTTTAAGTGATGCAGGAAGCTTCGATCAGGGAGAGATAATTAAAGCAGGAAGAATCATGTTGGGTCGGATAAAAACATGTCAGAAGATTGGATGTCGAGCTGGAGGATCGGTTGACGTGTCGGCAGAAGACTTCGGGCCGAGAATTCGGGCATCGGGCCAAGAAGAGCGAAAATCACACCAAGAAAATCGGATTTGTAGAAGTCAACTAGCTGATTGGGCAATAGGCTACAAGAGTAGACGATGCACCAAAGAATCAGATGAAGAGTTGAACCAATGACATGACCGAACAACATTTGATGAGCTTTGTAATAATTGTCTAGGTCAAAATAGGTTTTAGGTCTAATTGAGTTGGTATTAGAGAGAAACAATACCAACTTAATTAGGGGCCAATTGGGCCTAAATTGGGAGTGATTTGGCTCATTGGGAGGCTCATTCAATGACCCAAATATTAGGCCAAGCGGTGGCATCGCTAAAATTGGTGTTAGAATCGCTTGTGAGTTAGAAAACTCGAAAAACTCGATCTCCGAGGCTATCAAGCGGTGGTACTACCCAGACACAATCTCCCAGGTGGTAGTACTACTAGACTGGGTGGTGGTACCACCCAGTGTTAGGTTACAGGCCGTGGTATCGTCCAGTGTAGGCGGTGGTACCGCTCGTACCTCGAAATCTCGAGGATTTGAATTTTGGCTCCAAGTTTTAAAGTCATTTGGGGTCTATAAATACCCCAACTATTCCTACATGGAGTATCAAGTAAAGTGAGCAAAACTCTATGATTCTAAAGTTGTAAACCTTATTAGAAAGTTGAGTTTCCTCCTCCTCAAGCTTAGAGAGAGTTCCAAGGAAGGTGTGTGAGGGATATCTTATAAAAGAGGGTTATAAAAGGTTATCTTCTAAACCTGTGAAAAAGAGAATAGAGTTGTAAAGAGGTGGTTGGTCTTTGTCTATTGAAGGAAGACCAATAGTGGATGCCAGTGGCCTCGATGGAGGAGGAATCGGGAGTGGATGTAGGTCACGACGATCGAACCATTATAAAAATCTAGTTTACATTTTCTTCTTGCTATTTATCTTTATTGCAATTTGAATTTCTCAATCACTATGTTTTCGTACGATTTCAAGTTAACATCTTTACGAAATGGGTTTAATCGAAACAAAAGATTTTTGAAATCGATGTTTTAACCGTTGTACTAATTCACCCCCCCTCTTAGTGCCAACTTATTCCTAACAGTTGGTATCAGAGCCTCATTTTTCTCATGTGGTTTAACACCCAAAGAGAAATGGCTCTTTCCGGCTTTCAAGTGGGTCACTCTTTCATTTATCCTCCCATGTTCAATGAGATGGACTACACATATTGGAAAACTCGAATGGGAGTTTTCTTGCTTTTGTTGAATCTCGATTCATAGAATATAGTCGAATTTGGTTTTCAA
The DNA here is from genome assembly GCA_004837865.1 of Musa balbisiana. Lineage (NCBI taxonomy): Eukaryota > Viridiplantae > Streptophyta > Magnoliopsida > Zingiberales > Musaceae > Musa > Musa balbisiana. The sequence continues at coordinate 19,361,178 of CM017196.1, read as the reverse complement.
AGGTCTTCTCTTCCAATGAACCATTGGAATGATTTGGGGAAGAAGACTTTTTCTTTAAATGCTAGAGTTATGAATGCTCTATTTTGCACCTTAGACAAAAATCAATTTAATCGAGTTTCTACTTGCGAAATGACTTCCAATATTTGACATACTCTTGAAACCACACACGAAGATACTAGTAGAGTTAAAGGTTCAAAGATTAATTTTTTAATGTATGAACCAAGCGAGACTATTGGAGACATGTACACCCATCTTACGGATGTTGTCAATAGTCTAAAAGCTCTTGGTAAAAGTTTTTTAAACCTTGAACTTATGAACAAAATTTTACGATCTTTTTCTAAAAATTGGGATTCAAAAGTAATGGCAATATAAGAGGCTAAAGATCTAAACAAACTTGCTTTTGAAGAACTTATTGGGTCATTAATGACCTATGAGATGACTTGCAAAGCTCATGAAGAGCTTGAGAACAACCTTCTAAAGAATAGGAAGGATTTGACACTACTAACAAATGAAGACTACTTGAGCGAAAGCTCAAGTGATGATGATTTTGAACTCTTAACAATAAAACTTAAAAAGTTCATGAAACAACAAGTAAAAAATAAAAATGAACTTAAATAAAAAAGGTTGCCAAAGAAGAAGAAGACACGCAAAGTGACTTGGGACAAATCAAGCTCATTCGAAGAAGAGGAGTAACCCAACAAAGGCGAGGTGGCAAACTATGCCTTAACGGCTTTCGACAATAAAGTATCCAAAATACCTTTAATTTATTTCAAAATTACATGATGCTTTTCATGAGTTATTTTTAAAAATTAAAAATAAATAAATAAATAAATAAAATCATGCTTCTTGTTCTAGTTATTTAAAAAATTTAGCATGAAAATTACATGTTAAACTCCTAGCACTAAGCATGAAAAGGTAGATTCGTTTAAAAAGGAAAAATGCATTACAAACAAATTGATTTTGATTTTAATTCAAAATGCTTTATGTTTAATGAAATCATGTTTAATAATTTAATGATGCATAATGAGTTTATATTTCAAAATTATGCATGTTGATCTTTGTGATGTATGGCTTATTGATCTTGTCGTAAAGAAAGCTCTTTTTCGGTTTTAAACATTGATGCATATTTTATGAAAATATAACAAAATATTAGATTTAAATCTAATGATTAATCTTATGTATGTTTTTAAGAAAAAATAATGTGTATGTAAATTGATGATTTCTGATTTTGATTGAAAATGCTCCATGAAATCATGCTTGTTGTTTTAATGAAAGTTTTGGTGCAATGCTTGATGACTTTATTCTATGCATAAGATTTTGAAGTTATATATGATGATTTTTGTGATTTATTGATCTTGATGATTTTTGTGATAAATCTTGCATATTCATTTTAAATGATGATATATGTTTTGATTTAACAAAAAGGACAAGGGCATGCATGTATGAAATCAATCACTTAAATTGAAACAACTAAAAAGAGGAAAACTTTTTTCTTGAAAATTTATTTTTCTCTATCTTATCGATTTTTTAAAATAGATTAATGATTATATTCTTGAACTATTAAAGTGACTTTGTTAATTTGACAAATTGAATGAGTTGAAAATAAATCATGATTTTTCTCTTGATTTCTTGAAATGTATAACATAAGATTACCATTTAATCTCCTAAAATTTATTATTTACTAAAAAGGAGATTTGTCAACATGAATCATTTGCGATTGATCTTTCTTGATCTTTGATCTTTCATGTCATGATTTTCATATAATTACCTTTGTATTTATGTGATGCTTAGAGCATTGATGGAAGAAAAAATAAATTGCACCAGTAAAAATTCTTCCTTCTTGTTTACAATAAAAAAGAGGAGAAAGAAAATCGCTAGCATCTCAAGAGATTGATAAATCAACTTATGTCATTTTGAATCTCTTGAAAATGATTTTGATGATTTGATAATTTGAATTTGAATGAGTTTTATTCAAATCATGATCTTGATTTCTTGGAATTACTTGAGATTTTTTCTTAGTCAAGGTCTCTTCTTTTTACCCCTATAATTTTTCTTGATATTTTATTTAAAGAGGAGATTTACTATATGAATTATGTCTTTGGGTATTTATATGATCTTATCTCTCATGATATGATTTATTTTTGTATAACTCCGTGTATTCATTTAGTGTATATCTTATCACCCAATTAATTTTTCTTGATATTCTTCATGAGATGAAATGAATGTGATAAATAAAATTATGCACGAAATACTCATGAGAAGTTATGATCATGCATGATAGGATGTAATGTAATTTGACATTTAGATACTATCATGATTTGAAATACTATGATTTGTTGCTAAAATGATGTATTATGAATGCTTGAGTATCATGTATGATTTATTTTTAGTATGATTTATTTTTAGTATCATGCATGAAGTAAGGATGAAATGTAAGGTTTTGAAATTGTGTATGTTTTAATTTGAAACTATAATAATGCACAAACATATTGAAATAAGATTGATACTTTACCTTTGTCATAATTTGAAAATTGCTGTAAAGGGAAAAAGAATTACAAAATTGTATTCTTCTCTTCTTTTTGATAATGACAAAGGGGGAGAAAAATTGATAGCTTGCACTTCTCAAAAGAGAAGAAAGAATTTGCTATCATAAACATTTCAAAAATTTGCTAGCTTGCATATTTGAAAATAATGTAAAACTTGCCAAAGTTGCTAGCTTGCATTTATAATATTTGTAAAATTTTGCTAGCTTACGCTTTGCAAAGGAAGCCAAAAATCGCACTTCTCAAAAGAGAAGAAAGAACTTACTATCTTGAACATCACCAAAAAAATTACTAACTTACCTATCTTAAGAAGCAAAAATGCAACCTTGCAAATCTTTAAAATTAATGATGATTTGGTGATCATGCATGGTGTAAAGTAATTTGCTAGTTTATATGTTGTAAAACTTGCATATCGTAAAATTGCTAGTTTATAATCTAAAGAGAAGCAAAAAGTTACCATCTTAAGAAAAACAAACATGCTAAACTTCCACATCTCTAATTATTGCTAGCATGCATGATGATAAAACTTGATATTATCTAAAACTTGCAAGTTATACTTCTCCATTTTGTTGATGACAAAGGGGGAGAAATTATGTTAATGATCATGCATGGAATGATGTATTAAAAATTTGATTATGCATGATTTTATATTGCTTGGACTCATAATGATTTTTTGATTAAATTTGCTTTAACTTAAATTTTACTTGAATTTAAGGTTCTATCAATATGACATATTGATAGGGGGAGTTAAGATTAACTCCGTCATCAATTAGTTATCATCATCAAAAAGGGAGAGATTGTTAAATCTCAAATTTTGATGATAAAACTAATTGATAGTGTTTATGATTTGATTTGCATTTTAAATGACGCAGGAAGCTTCGATCAGGGAAAGACAATTAAAGCAAGAAGAATCATGTTGGGCTGGAGAAAAACATGTCAGAAGATTGGACATCAAGCCGAAGGATCGGTTGACACGTCAGTAGAAGACTTCAGGCCGAGAATTTAGGTATTGAGATAAGAAGAGTGGAAATTGCGCCAAGGAAATTGGAGTTGCAGAGGTCAGTTGGCTGATTAGGCAATAGGCCGCAAGAGAGGACGATGCGCCAAAGAATCCGATGAAGCGTCAAACCAATGACATAACAGGACAATATTTGATGAGCTTTATAATAATTGCCTAAATAAAAGTAGGTTTTAAGTCTAATTGAGTCAGTATTGGAGTGAAACAATGTCAACTCAATTAGGAGCCAATTGGGCCTCAATTGGGAGTGATTTGGGCTCATTGGGATGTTAAATCTCGTATTTTGATGATGAAACCACTTGATATGTGTTTATGATTTAATTTGTGTTTTGAGTGACGTAGGATACTTCGATCAAAATGAGACAATTAAAGCAGAAAAATCATGTTAGGCCGGATGATCATGTCAGAAGATTGGACCTCGGGCCGCTGGATCGGTCGACGTATCGATAGAAGGCTACGGGCCATGGATTCAAGCATCGGGCCAAGAAGTGTGGAGATTGGGCCAAGGATATTGGAGTTGCGGAGTCAACTAGCCGATTGGGTAATAGGCCGCAAGAGAGGATGATGTGCCGAAGAATCAAACGAAGCATCGAGAGGCCAATGATATACCGAACAACTTGATTAGATGCTTATGATTAATTGTCTAGATCGAAGTGTATTTTTACATGTGTAGGATTAACTACGATAGCAAGGTATGAAGCAAAATGAAGTACTAGAGTCAAGTTTGATGGGTGTTCGAGAGTTCATTGAAAGTCCGAAGAATCATCAGAAATGCTGCCGAAACCAACCAAGAAGGAATCGGGGACTTGCCGAAGTTTTTGGAAGTCCGCCAGAAAGATCGTCGGAGGTTCGCGGAGATCACCGAGAAGGTTCGGATACTTTCCAAAGACTTGTTGAACTCGCCACAAGACCGAGAGCCTGTTGGGAGTCCGTTGGAAGAAATCCGAGGGTGTATCGAAAATCGATGTTGTCGGTTAAAAATTTGCTTAGGACTATGTCTTAATTTTATGGTTTGCATGTAATTAGGGTTAGCATTAAGGGTTAATCCTATAACTCAGTTAGGGGCCAATTGGGCCCAAATTTGAGCTGGTTTGGGCCAAATTTGAAGCCCAACTAGTGACCCGAAAGGTCGAGCGGTGGTATCGCCAAATTGGGCGGTGGCACCGCCTAGAACCTGAGAGATTTGGCGGTGGCACTGTCAGAACACTATCAATATGAAAATTGACATGCGGTGGCACTGCCATCGACAGGCGGTGGCACTGCCATCGACAAGCGGTGGCACCGCCAGTACACGATTAATGTGACATTGATAGGCAATAGCACCGTCACCGACAGGCGGTCGCACTGCCAGCTCCGGGAACCCAAAAGTAATTCAAATTTGGAGCCCAAATTTGAATCCTCTTGGGGTCTATAAATACCTCTCAATTCTCAACCGAGATCACACACCTTTTTGTGAAGTTATAAATTGAGAAAAAAGCTTTAGCAGAGTCTTGTTTTCAATAGCTTAAGTGTTAACCTACCTCTTTCTTTTTGAAAAATCTGTAAAAGTGTGAACCACTTGTAAAAAGGTTGTAAGAGGGATATTTGGTCCTTCCCCTTTAAAGTGATTTCCTAGTGGAAGTTGGGAGCCTCATCGAAGAAGGCTTCGCAAGTGGATGTAGGTCATTTGACTGAACCACTTTAAATTGTGGTGTTCCTTGAATGTGTGACTGTTTAACTTTCTGAAACATTTATTTACATAGTAGCAAACTTTCGATTTTCATCTCCCTATTCTTAACTTCCTTTACTCGAGCTATCTTTACTAAGTCATCCTTCATCAAATCGAAATCTCTACACATTTACGAAATCGATTTCAAACTTACAAGTTTTAATCCACTACACTAATTCATCCCCCCCCCCCCCCCTCTTATTTCTCATTTGGTATCAGAGCCTCGTATTTCTTATTTGGTTTAACACCTAAGAGAAATGGCTCTTTTCGGCTTTCAAAAGGGTCATTCTCTCATTCGTCTTCCCTTTTTCAATAGGACAGACTACACTTATTGGAAAATTCGAATGAGAGTTTTCTTGCTTTCGTTGGACTTAAGTTTATGGAATATTATCAAGAATGGTTTTCGAATGTCTTCTCTTCTAATGATCCATTGGAATGATTTGGAGATAAAGACGTTTTCTCTAAATGCAAAGACTATGAATGCCTTATTTTGCGCCTTAGATAAAACAAAGTTTAATCGGGTTTCTTTGTGCAAAATGACTTTTGACATATGGCACACTCTTGAAATCACACACGAAGGCACTTTTAGAGTTAAAGATTCGAAAATCAACTTTTTAATATATGATTTCGAGGTTTTTCGGATGAAGCCAAGCGAAACCATTGGTGACATGTACACTCGTTTTACGAATATC
>CM017196.1:19325217-19350217 GCA_004837865.1 Musa balbisiana | reverse complement strand
GCCGGAGGAACATGTAAGAAGATTGGACGTCGGGCCAGTGGATTGGTCGACGTATTGACAAAAGGCTTCGGGCCGTCGATTCGGGCATCGGGCTAAGAAGTGCGGAGATTGTGCCAAGGATATCAGAGTTGCAGAGTCAACTGGCCGATTGGGCAATAGGCCGCAAGAGAGGATGATGCGCCGAAGAATCAGACGAACCGTCGAGGGACCAATGACATGTCGGACAACTTGATTAGATGCTTAGGATTAATTATCTAGATCGAAGTGTATTTTTACATGTGTAGGATTAACTACAATAGCAAGGCATGAAGCAAAATGAAGTACCAGAGTCACGTTCGATGGGTGTTCGAGAGTCCGTTGAAAGTTCAAAGAATCATCGAAAGTGCCACCGAAACCAACCGAGAAGGAATCGGGGACTTGCCGAAGTTTTCAGAAGTTTGCTGAAAAGATCGTCGGAGGTTCACGGAGATCACCGAGAAGGTTCGGATATTTGCCAAAGACTCATTGAACTCGCGACAAGACTGGGAGCCTACGGGGAGTCCGTTGGAAGAAATCCGAGGGTGTATCGGAAGTCTGCCGGAAGTTCGTCGGAAAGCTCGCCGGAAGGAAACTCGACGTTGCCAGTTAAAAATTTGCTGAGGACTATGTCTTAATTTCATAGTTTGCATGTAATTAAGGTTAGCATTAAGGGTTAATCCTATAACCCGGTTAGGGGCCAATTGGGCCCGAATTTAAACTTGTTTGGGCCAAATTTGGAGCCCAACTAGTGACCCGAAAGGTCAGGCGGTGGTACCGCCAGACTGGGCAATGGCACTGCCTAGAACCTGAGAGTTCTAATGGTGGCACCGCCAGAACACTGTCAATATGAAAATTAACAGGCGGTGGCAGCGCCAGTACATGGTCAATGTGACATTGACAAGCGGTAGCATCGCCAGCTCTGGGAACCCAAAAGTAATTCAAATTTGGAGCCCAAATTTGAATCCTCTTGGGGTCTATAAATACCCCTCAATTCTCAGTAGAGATCACACACCTTTTTTAGAAGTTAGAAATTGAGAAAAAAACTTTAGTAGAGTCTTGTTTTTAACAGTTTCAGCATTCACCTCCCTCTTTCTTTTTAAAAAATCTGTAAGAGTGTGAACCACTTGTAAAAAGGTTGTAAGAGGGGTATTTGGTCATTCCTCTTCAAAGTGATTTGCTAGTGGAAGTTGGAAGCCTCATCGAAGAAGGCTTCGCAAGTGGATGTAGGTCATTTGACTGAACCACTTTAAATTATGGTGTTCCTTGAATGTGTGACTATTTAACTTTCTGAAACATTTATTTACTTAGTAGCAAACTTTCAGTTTTCATCTCCCTATTCTTAACTTCCTTTACTCGAGCTATCTTTACTAAGTCATCCTTCGTTAAATCGAAATCTCTACACATTTACGAAGTCGATTTCAAACTTACAAGTTTTAATCCATTGCACTAATTCACCCCCCTCTCTTAGTGCCGCTCCCATCCTAACAATTGGTATTAGAGCCTCGTATTTCTCATTTGGTTTAACACTGAAGAGAAATAACTATTTTTGGCTTTCAAAAGGGTCATTCTCTCATTCGTCTTCCCTTTTTCAATAAGACGGACTACACTTATTGGAAAACTCGAATGAGAGTTTTCTTGCTTTCGTTGGACTTAAATTTATGGAATATTCTTGAGAACGATTTTCGAATGTCTTCTCTTCCAATGATCCATTGGAAGGATTTGGAGAAGAAGACGTTTTCTCTAAATGTAAAGACTATGAATGCCTTATTTTGCGCCTTAGATAAAATGAAGTTTAATTGGGTTTCTTTGTGCGAAATGACTTTTGACATATGGCACACTCTTGAAATCACACACGAAGGCACTTCTAGAGTTAAAGATTCAAAAATCAACTTTTTAATGCATTATTTTGAGATTTTTCGGAGGAAGCCAAGCGAAACTATTAGTGATATGTACACTCGTTTTAGGAATATCGTCAATGGTTTAAGAGCTCTTGACAAATGTTTTTCAGATTTTGAACTCGTAAACAAAATTTTACGTTCTCTTTCTAAGAAGTGGGATTCAAAAGTAATGGCTTTACAAGAAACAAAAGATTTAAATATTTTTTTCACTTAAAGAGCTTATTGGTACTTTGATGACATATGAAATTGTGCATAATGCACTTGATGAACATGTTGAACAGAACCACCTTCCAAAGAACATGAAGGATTTGGGACATAGAACACATGAAGACCACTCGAGCATAAGCTCAAGTGATGATGAACTTGAATTTGCAAAGAAATTTAAAAATTTAATGAAACAAAAATTAAAGAACAAAAAGAACGGAACTACTTACTTTGAACGCAAGAAGAAGAACACAAATTGGGAAGAATGGAGCTCCTTTGAAGACGAGGAGAAAATCAACAAAGGCGAGATGACAAACTACACCTAAACGGCTTTCGATGATAAGGTAATAAAAATGTCCTTAATTTATTTCGAAATTACATAATACTTTTCAAGAGTTAGTTTTAATTTAGTTTAGGATTAATTTTCTTGAAAATTACATGTTTAATAATTTAATAATGAAAAAAAATAGGAATTATGCTTATCATTCTAGTAATTTTGAAAATAATAATGAAAATTGTATGTTTATGATAAACAAAATAATTTTTATTAAGAATGCCTTATGAGATATGATATCATGCCTAATGAATTTATTTTTTGAAACTATGCATGATGATAATGAGTTTTGGGTAATTTATAGTTTATTGATTTTGATGATTTCCAGGATGATCTTTTGCGATTTACGGATTATCAATTTTTACCGTAATGAAAGTTGCTTTTAAAAATGATGCATGGATTTCATGTGCAAACTAAGCATGAAAAGATAGATTCACCTAAAAAGAAAAATGCATAACTACATCAAATAAATGATTTTGGTTGAAAATACCTTATGCTCAATGAAACTATGATTGATGAATATGTTTCATGTTTAATAATTTCTTTGCCTTATATGTCCTATCATGATGTGAATATTTTGAAAATAAATAAAATCATATTTGATTTGAAGTAATACATAATGATCATGCTTAATGAGTTTTCTTTCGAAATGATGCATGATGATTTTTGTGATTATCGAACTTTGCGATCTTTTTCGGTGTTAATGAATGATGCATGGATTTGGCATAAAAGAAAAGAACAAGCATGTATGAAATCAATCAATGAGTTGAAACAAAGGAGGAAAGCATTTTTCTTAAAAAAATTCCTTTTTCTCCATCTTATCGATTTTTCACTACGAGACCAATAAAATTATTTATGTCTTTTCAAATCTCTTGAAAATAAGGTTGAGAGTTTAATAATTTTGATGATTTGAATTTGAAATGAGTTTTATCAAAATCATGATATTGATTTCTTGGAATAACATGAGATTACCTTTGATGATCATTTTGATTATTTTGATTCATGGAATTTGGATTCATGACTTGATCTTTGACTTGATCTTTCATTTGCTTATGAGATGGTTGAAATCTTTGTACCTTTGGATTATTCCCTTCTCACCTTCATAAAAATGCCTTAAGAAATCATGCTATATGTGGTTAAGAAATAATAATGTGTCTCATATTGATTTCCATTGTTATTTCTCGATTTTGAGTATATGAAATCATGTTTCATTTGAAGTTATGATTAATGAGTCTATATTTTGAAATTATACGTGATGATTCTTGATATTTATGGATTATCGATTTTCATGATAATAACAATGGCTTTAAAAATTGTGCATGTTTTGATTTGACATAAATGAAAAAGGCATGCTCATATGAAATAGTGTAAGTGTCATGCTTGACGATTGTATACTTAATGATGCATAAAGTTGTAATGAAAATATTAAAATTTTGATACCATGACTTGACGATTTTATGCATGAGATTTTAAAGTTATACATAATGATTTTTGTAGTTTATTGATCTTCTTGATAGTTTATATGATGAAATTTATTTTTTGATCCTAATTGATTGATGATATATATATATATATATATATATATATATATATATATATATATATATATATTATTGGCACAAAAAGGACAAAGGCTTTGATGAATCTATTTTGTCTTTATCTTGAAACAACTAAATAGAGAAAAGTATTTTTCTTGAAAATTCTTTTTCTTTATCTTATTTGAATTTGAATGTGCTTTATCTAGATTTTTCGAGATTTATAACTTGAGATCTACCTTATAAAAATCAAGATCTTTTATCCTCAATGTTTCTTTTTAGCATCTACTATCTAAATGAATCATGATTGGTATCATTGCTATATTTCTTCTTATCGTATACTAAAGAGAAAATTTTCCTAAATAAATCATGATTTTTTGAAACCACAATTCTTTTTATGATTCATAATGAATTGAGAAATTTTATATGCTTGAATTAATATTTTGTTCTCCTACAAGATCGGATGAATTTTATCTATATCATGATCTTCTAAGATTTTCCTTTGATTATTTAAGAGAAGATTTTTCAAAAGAAATCATGTCTTTTGGTATTATCGTCACGTGATATGATTTTTATGCAATTCCTTGTATTTATGAAATATTTATCTCATCACCCAATAACTCTTCTTGATATTCCTTATGTGATGATATGAATACATGAAATATTCGTTAATTTGTTTTGGTGTATACAAATAAGAAGTTTCGATCATGCATGGTAGGATGTAATTTGATAAAATTGGTACTATCATGATGTGAAATAAATGATGATTTGGAATCATGTATGGAATGATGATTTTACATTTTATATACATGATGATTTGGATTTATGCATTAAATACTTTAACTTATGATAATGATGTATGCAATGATGAAATATTCATGGTAAAAGAATTGTTTTGATATTCATAACTTGAATTTTCATCTATGCTATTTACTTTTGTCAAAATTTAGAAATTAATGTAAAAGGTCTTCCTTTCTTTTTGCCAATAACAAAGGGGGAGAAAGAGTTGCTAATGTACTATCTTGAATTGATGTAAAGGGTCATCTCAAAGAGAAATTAGCTAGCTTGCACAAGTCAAGAAAATGTAAAAACTTGCTTACTTTCTTGCATATCTAAAGAAAAGATGCAAATGTAACACTTACCAAATTGTTTGCTTGCCTCATGTAAAACATTGTCTCTTTCTAGTTTGGCATTTTGCTAAGAAAGCAAAAATGATACTTCTCAAAAGAAAAGAAAGAGCTTGCTATCTTGAACATCACAAGCTTGCCTATCTTAAGAAACAAAAATTACAAAAGTTACTATCTTGCCTGATTCAAGAAATAGTTACTTTTTGAACATCTCAAAACTGCTAGCTTGCATGTTATAAAATATTATAAAAGTTGCTAGCTTGTATGAAGTAGAACATGCTATCTTACTACCTTGCATATCTAAAACATGATACCTTGCATATTCTAATGTGATATTACACTTGCTAAATTTTTGCTAGCTTGCATGATGTAGCATTTGCTAAATTTTCAAGCTTACAAATTGCATGATAATAAAACTTGATATTATGTTTTTCATGAAATAAGTTGAATTTACATCTTAAACACATTATAGTTGGAAGTTCTCCTTTTTGTCGATGACAAAGGGGGAGAAGTATATTGATGTCATGCATGATGTGATCATGACATATTAGCTTGGATTTTTTATTCCAAGAGTTTCTATCAATAAGCCATATTGATAGGAGGAGTTTATTTAAACTCCGGGAGTTAAGGTTAACTTTGTCATCAAGTAGTTGTCATTATCAAAAAGGGGGAGATTATTGAATCTCATATTTTGATGATGAAACCACTTGATATGTATTTATGATTTAATCTGTATTTTGAGTGACGTAGGATACTTCGATCAAGATGAGACAATTAAAGTAGGAAAATCATGTTGGGCCGGAGGAACATGTTAGAAGATTGGACGTCGGGCCGGTGGATTGGTCAACGTATTGACAAAAGGTTTCGGGCCGTGAATTCGGGCATCGGGCTAAGAAGTACGGAGATTGTGCCAAGGATATCGGAGTTACGGAGTCAATTGGCCGATTGGGCAATAGATCGCAAGAGAGGACGATGCGCCGAAGAATCGGACGAACCGTCGAGAGACCAATGACATGTCGGACAACTTGATTAGATGCTTAGGATTAATTGTCTAGATCGAAGTGTATTTTTACATGTGTAGGATTAACTATGATAGCAAGGCATGAAGCAAAATGAAGTACCGGAGTCAAGTTCGATGGGTGTTCGAGAGTCCGCCGAAAGTTCGAAGAATCATTGAAAATGCCACCAAAACCAACCGAGAAGGAATCAGGGACTTACCGAAGTTTTCATAAATTTGCCAGAAAGATCGTCGGAGGTTCACGGAGATCACCGAGAAGGTTTGGATATTTGCCAAAGACTCGTTGAACTCGCCACAAAACCGGGAGCCTACTGGGAATCCACTAGAAGAAATCCATGGGTGTATCGGAAGTCCACCGGAAGTTCACCGGAAAGCTCGCCGAAAGGAAACTCGATGTTGCCGGTTAAAAATTTGCTTAGGACTATGTCTTAATTTCATAGTTTGCATGTAATTAGGGTTAGCATTAAGGGTTAATCCTATAACTCGGTTAGGGGCCAATTGGGCCCGAACTTAAACTGGTTTGGGCCAAATTTAGAGCCCAACTAGTGACCCGAAAGGTCGGGTGGTGGTACCGCTGGACTGGGCAGTGGCACTGCCTAGAACTCGAGAGTTCCAATGGTGGCACCGCCAGAACACTATCAATATGAAAATTGATAGGCGATGGCACCGCTAGTACATGGTCAATGTGACATTGACAGGCGGTAGCACCGCCAGCTCCGGGAACCCAAAAGTAATTCAAATTTGGAACCCAAATTTGAATCCTCTTGGGGTCTATAAATACCCCTCAATTCTCAGTAGAGATCACACACCTTTTTAAGAAGTTAGAAATTTAGAAAAAAGCTTTAGTAGAGTCTTGTTTTTAATAGCTTAAGAATTCACCTCCCTCTTTCTTTTTGAAAAATCTGTAAGAGTATGAACCACTTGTAAAAAGGTTGTAAGAGGGGTATTTGGTCCTTCCCCTTCAAAGTGATTTGCTAGTGGAAGTTGAGAGCCTCATCGAAGAAGGCTTCGCAAGTGGATGTAGGTCATTTGACCGAACCACTTTAAATTATGATGTTCCTTGAATGTGTGAGTGTTTAACTTTCTGAAACATTTATTTACTTAGCAGCAAACTTTTGATTTCCATCGCCCTATTCTTAACTTCCTTTACTCGAGCTATCTTTACTAAGTCGTCCTTTGTCGAATCAAAATCTCTACACATTTATGAAATCGATTTCAAACTTACGAGTTTTAATCCGCTGTACTAATTCACCCCCCCCCCCCCCCTCCTCTCAGTCCCACTCCAATCCTAACATGGGAGGCCCATTCAATGACCCAAATGTTGGGCCAAGCGAAGGCAACACCAGAATTAGCGGTAGAACTGCTTGTGAGTTGGAAAACTCGAAAAACTCGGTCTCTGAGACTGTCAGGCGGTGGTACCGCCTAGACACAGTCTCCAAGGTGGTAGTACCGCTCAATGTCAGGCTGCAAGCGGTGGTATCACCTAGTACAAGTGGTAGTACCACACGTACCTTGAAATATCAGGGATTTGAATTTTTGCTCCAAGTTTTGAAGCCATTTAGGGTCTATAAATATCCTAGCTATTCTTGCATGGAGTAGCAAGTAAAGTGAGTAAAACTCTATGATTCTAAAATTGTAAACCCTATTAGAAAGTTGAGTTCCCTCCTCCTAAAACTTAGAGAGAGTTCTAAGGGAGGTGTGTGAGGGATACCTTGTAAAAGAAGATTGTAAAAGATTATCTCCTAAACTTGTAAAAAGGATAATAGAGTTCTATAGAGGTGGTTGGTCTTTATCTATTGAAGAAAGACTGATAATGGATGCCGATGGCTTATACGGAGGAGGAATCGGGAGTGGATGTAGGTCACGACGACCGAACCACTATAAAAATCAGGTTTGCATTTACTTCTTGCTATTTATCTTTATTACAAACTGAATTCCTCCTTCACTAAGTTTCCATACGATTTCAAGTTAACATCTTTATGAAACGGATTTAATCGAAATGAAAGATTTCCGAAATCGATATTTTTATCGTTGCACTAATTTACCCTCCCCTCTTCGTGCCGACTTGTTCCTAATGTAATCTTCTAACACAATATCTGACTCTCTAGCTTCACATTTGCCCTTTAGTATATCTTAGTTTATAATTAATATATTTTCTATATCATTTAACATAATATTAGTTCATTAAATTCATCAATTGATTTTACTATCAAGATCGAGACTCGACACTAAGTTAAGTAACTTACTTAGATCATAACATGCTCCTCGATAATTTCAAGAATAAATAAACTTAAAGTTGTTTAGGTTAGCTTAAACTTAGCCTCTGAAGGGTGAGTCTTCATTACATCTACTGGGTGTTAACATGGACTATATCAAGATCACATAGAGTTAGATCGATCAAAGTACATCTTAATTCTAGTAGGTGCCCAGTTGGATGTTCAAGGGGATGGACATTGCTAGGTATCAATATTTCATATATGCAAACTATTTTTCCATAAGGTCTCAACCCTCACAAAGAGCCTCTTCTTAAAGTAGATATGCTTGGAGTTCACACTTGGACATGCAAGTTTAAACAACAAAAGAATATTTTCTCTAAATCAAATATGCAACTGTATCTTTTTTTAGAGAAGGAAAGTAATAATGAGTGATATGGCTTGATTTGTAGTTTGTTATTGTATTCTTCCTCAATTTCATAATTTTTTTTTAATTTTTGTACTTGGGGCTTAATAAAAGAGAAATGAAATGTAATGGTCATAAATAATAAATAACGAATTATAGAAGATTTTTCTCAAATTATGTGAGTGAATGTGAAGTCACATTTATTTTTTGGATGGTATAATTCCAACATCCATATGTGAGATGTACAGAGATGTGATATTTTTATCCTATGAATTCTGTACTTCAGCCAAGCAAGTTTGATAGTTATTATTATTTATTATTATTATTATTATTATTATTTTCTGTACTATTATAAAAAAAAACCTTGCTCGATTTGCAACGAACTACTGTGTATATTGGGATGAAATAAACCTTCAAATTTCTGCAAGACTTTGAAAGTGGAAATGTAGCTTCTGCCCAAGGGCACTGAATTTCCTGAGCACCACAACGATCCTCTTGTGCCAATATCAAACTGAAGACCATGAAGTTTAACTAAAACCTCCGTTTTAGATTCAGAACAAGATATAGAATTTTCTTTTGCATTTGCGAAACTCTTTGGTTTTCATTTTCATGCATTTAAACTGACCCATTCCGTGAAGCCTCTGAAAATTCCACGTAAAATTGATAAGGTAATCATCAACTTCACTACTTGGGAGTATCGTTGGCTTCATTTCTGGTTATGTCGTCCGTAGATAAAGGCAAGAACGGTCACAGCGCCACTATCGACGTTGTTTCATTCTGCCTTGGCCTTCATGGATGTGTTGCTCTGGGAACAGATTTGGTGGTGACATACCGGCTTCCTGCACAAGTACTTCAAAGGCCGTTCTTGTTGACCACTGTCAAGTCTGCTAATTCATGTTTATTGAGGTTCACTCAAGTAAAATTTGAATTCAGACGGTTAGGAAAAGGAAGGAACAACATTGAAGGCAGAGTTTACAGCTTGATAGAAGTAATTTCTGATGCAAATTGATTCATTAATCTGTTTCAGCATTTTCTGTTCAAGGTAGCAGAGCTTTGAGGTTATAGAATAGAAAATAGTTGCCCATATCTTTAACGAAATAATAACAATATTAATAATAACAAGGAAAGCAAGTCTCAGTGTTATTGCCCCTATGCTAAAAGGCAAACATGTTAAAAGAGATGGAAAGATGAGTTTGAGGATAGATGGAGCTAGCAAAGAAACTATTACCTAATCTCCATGCCATCATCCACACTCTTGAAACTTTATCCCTCTGCAGATAGATGCTGAGGAGATTGGAAACACTGTAAGCAACTTAACCTTGCAACACTAGGAATTCCCTTGAGTCTAATAATTCATATATGCAAAATATGAAACAAATCTATTCATGACAACTGATGTCATATATATACTTCTCTTGTAACAGCACCACATGGCCATAGTTAAAAGTCAAAGGATCAATGTATTTCTGGACACACAAAAAAAAAAAGAAGGAACATCCAAATTTCGGAACTGCTAAGCTACTGCTGCTCCAAGATGGAAAAACCATGTAAGCACCGCATGCAGCAAATGGACTTGCTTGGGGAAGACACTGAATGAAGTTGAGTCTAATAATTCATATATGCAAAATATGAAACAAATCTATTCATGACAACTGATGTCATATATATACTTCTCTTGTAACAGCACCACATGGCCATAGTTAAAAGTCAAAGGATCAATGTATTTCTGGACACACAAAAAAAAAAAGAAGGAACATCCAAATTTCGGAACTGCTAAGCTACTGCTGCTCCAAGATGGAAAAACCATGTAAGCACCGCATGCAGCAAATGGACTTGACTTGGGGAAGACACTGAATGAAGCATACATGGGTGATATTGGTTCGGCTCGGTTCTTAACTTTGAATTGATCACAAAGAGCTAACTGAACCGACCCATTACCACAGCATGTCTTCTTCTTCTTCTTTCTTCCCTTGGTGCTTAAGAAGTGACCACAGCACCTCCACATATATATATTTATATAGAGCAAGGTGAAGGGGAACATATTGTCATGTCCAAGTAAAAGAATCTAATGTTCAGTCACATGCTGAGAGCTCAGAGCTCACAAAGAGACAAACAAATACTAATCCTAGATTTAGGTCACAATCATAGCTGTAAAATATTCAGAGTATACTTTAGAGGTGAAAGTGGAAAGAAGTTTCTTGCACCATTTTCTGGTGAAAGTTCTTTTTCAATTTTTACTATCTAAGAAATATTTATGAGAACAAAAAAACTGGATGAGCAAAAGAATATACGGCCTAAATACATGCAAGGAAACACCATATACAAACATAAAGGCCAATAAAACAAAAGTCACAGATCGCACTACAAAACAAGCAGCATCTCCCCTAGCACATCCCCATAAATCACTAGTCCAAAAGCACAACCAAAAAGGAAGAGGAGTACTTATTAATCTCACACCGAGGCAACCTTCCAGCATATTGATTGTGTGTCATCAGTTCTCATTTAAGATATATTTTCCCAAAGCATGTTCATGTAAATTACATGTCCAAAACACAATGCCAAAGCAAGTTAAGTATACCTTTCATCAAACCAACCATTAAAAAAGTTTAATCGGTTCTCAACTTAAATTAGGTCATTATTGAGAAACTACCTTAAGGCTCGTCATCAATACCCACCCAATTGCTCTACCCAAATAGCTTATAAGTTAAATATCATGTATTCAGCATCACTTTTATTACTTTATGATCGTATCGGATTTATATCGCATTCTCAACCTTAAAAAGAAGCCACAGACCGACCTCAAGCTGTCGGTTTGGACTTCTACCCAAACGTAGAAGATAGCAGGCCATATCAACAGATTTAGCTTAAGTAAATCTTAGAGAGATCCTGAAAGGAATGTTTGACCTTTGATTTAGATTAAATAGCGTGGAGTTGGAGACAAGACATAACATTTTATTCTCCGTGATGGATTGGGTATAAATTCTAGTTAGATATCTAAAATATGGATACAAGGAATAATATTTTATTCCAAGTTCATGACTCGGTCATCAGATCGGTTAATGGACGAACAAGACACTACAACGATCATATGCACGACAGAAGCGAACATTAACTCATGGAAACTAAAGTCAAATTCACTGGAGGATCATATTGCCATAAGCCTAGAGGATCAAGCTAATGAGTCTTCAACACATGCTATCAGTGGAAGAAAAGCATGGAAAAAAAAACGAAGACCTAACATAGTAAAAGATGTGGAATTTCTTTTGTAGTGTGAACAACTTATATTTTTATCAAAAATATATTTAGATTTATACAGCAGCAGATGGGCCCCCCATATCATGTTCTTGGTCTTAGAAAGATACTGAATGATGTTTGAACCCACCTAATACGGTACCCGTCTTCTTCCTTCTTTCACCTTATTTGATGCCCAAGGGTTGTACATAGCAGTGGAAAGCGAAGATAGCGTGTCATGAACACGACAGATAACGCCCACTAGGTTAGGTTGAGGCGGCATCTGTGGCACCCTAGAGAATAGCCATAGAATATGACCTATTCGAATAGTCAAATACACGTAGAAGAACTTGTTCTTCTCATGGCGGTGCAGTACCAGCCATTTTTTAGCAACAGGAAACAGAAGACGCCACAAAAATGGTGGATAGATAAAAGATGAATAGATATAAACTATCACAACACCTTGATAAAATTAATTCAATTGTCAAATTCAGATGAAACAAAAGGTAAAAATTTAGATTAATATAAATATATGAGGATGAAAAAATTTATTAGGATATGATATATTTTTTTATTATTTTAAAAAATTATATTTAATCTTTTAATTAATATAAATAGATAGTATTAAATAAATCTAAAGCACTGTAGACTGTATGTATATCTCATTCTGTTTACTATCTTCTTCCCCTTTTCCCTAAAATTCTTCTGCAGAAAGCTAATAAGTTGATATCAGAGCTTGATTCGAAGAAGACAATAGGAGTATATTGATTAAAACAGAAGGAAAGATTAATAGATCTAGAAAAAAAAATATAAGAAGATGATAGACATTTGGATGTCCATAAATGCACCTTAGCAACCTAAACATCTTGGACAGTCCTTAGATACGAATCCCTCAAACTGTATCATATATACCTCCTTCTCAAAGTTGCTATTGAGGAACACGGTTTTCACGTCTATATATTATATCTCATAATCATAGTATATTGTAATAGCCAATAGAATTGAAATAGATTTTAGCATAGCTACGAGTGAGAAGGTTTCGTCATAGTCAATACTTTACCTTTAACGATACCCATTGGACACTAGCCTTACTTTATAAGTCTCTACCTTTCCATCTACTTCGATCTTCTTCTTGAAGATTCACTTGCAACCGATGGGTAGAATACTCTTGGGTGCTTCAACTATATTCTAAACCTTGTTAAAGTACATAGAATCCATCTCAAAATTCATGGCTTCTTACTAGTTTCCGGAGTCTATACTTGTAATAGCCTCCTCGTAGGTTTGATGATCAATTTTCTCAATATCCTCTCCTTTAATATATCCCACATATCTCTCAAAAGGATGGGATACTCTGCCAGACCTATGTAAAGTTGAAACTTGTGTGCTAGGTACCTGAATAGACTCAAGCTGAGGAGTGGTGCTTGAGCTAGGTTATCCAACTTCGCTCAACTCTATCACGCTCCCACTGTCTCCGCCAAGAATGTGTTCCCTCTTAAGGAATACCACTTTCTTAGCTACAAAGACTTTTTGGTCCATGGCGTAATAGAAATAATACCCATAAGTTTTCTTGGGATATCCCACGAACTTACACCATTCCATCCTAGATTTCAATTTATCAGGATTGTGTCTTTTAACATGGGTAGGGCATCCCCAAATCTTAACAACTTTAAGATTAGGCTTCTTTCCTTTCCATATCTCATATGGTGTAGATACTATCGACTTAGTTAGAACTCTATTCAGAAGATAAGCTATGGTCTCTAGGGCGTATCCCTAGAATGAGACAGATAGGTCGACGAAGCTCATCATGAACCGTACCATGTTGAACAGTGTATGATTCATCCTTTTAAATACACCATTGAGCTAAGGTGCATAAAGAGATATCCATTGGGATATAATCCCATGGTCCTTGAGGAACTAGGTGAACTATTACTCAAGTACTCACCTCCTTGATTTGATCGAAGAGTCTTAAAACTCTTTCTAGCCTGGTTCTCCATTTTATTCTTACACTCTCTGAATTTCTTGAAGGCCTCGGACTTGTACTTTATCAAGTACACAAGTCCATACCTTGATAAATCATTAGTAAAAGTAATAAAGTATGAGTAATCACCTATGGCATGAGTTGACATGGGTCCACATATATTACTACGTTTGAGTTCTAGCAGCTTAGTGACTCTTTCTCTAGTTCTACTAAATGGAGAGTTGATTAGTTTTTCACGAAGGTAAGGCTTGCAAGTTACATATGACTCATAGTTAAATGGATCTAGATATCTAACTTTTAGTAAATTTTGAATCCTTCCCTCATAGATATGACCTAGCCTACAATGTCATAAGTATGCATTGTTCACTTCATCTCATTTCCTCTTGGACACATTTACATTCATGATATGTGGAGTAGTGTTTAGCATAAACAAACTATTATACAATGTTTCTCTCATGATGATCATTATTCTTAAAAACTAATTTATCTCCACCAATTGTTAAACAAGAAATGAAAATAATATTTTTGATAATAGAAGGAACAAAATAGTATGCATTTAATGTAATAATTGCTCCATTAGGCAGATATAGGGTGACCTTGTCAACAACTACTATAGCAACTTTTGCTCCATTGCCCATCTTGCCTCTCACTAATCTCCTAGATCTTACTAGAACCTGCAACGAATTACAAATATGATAAGCATTACTAGTATTCAATACCCATGTGTTATCATTAGTCTGATAAATGGAGACTGATCATGAATATACCTAAAGCTTCTCCAAGCTTCTGTTTTGCCCTCTCTGCAAGGTACTCTTTGCAATTCCTCTTCTAGTGCCTATTTTTGTCATAGTAGAAGCATTAGCCTTTGTTCTTTGCTGAGTCTTTCTTAGCAACCTTTGCTTTACCTTGTCTGCCTTGCCCATGCCCTTCTTAAGGAACTTTTCTACCTTCCTTTTCTTTCTAGTATCACTAGAATATAAAACTAGCTTCTCTTTCTTGATAGTGCTCTCTACTTGTCTCAATATATTGAGGAGCTCAGGGGGAGTCACCTCAAGCTTGTTCATATTAAAATTCATTATGAGCTATAAAAAGGAATCTAGTAGAAACTGAAGCATAAGATCTACACACAAATGATCCTCTAAGACCATTCCTAGACCTATGAGTTTCTCTATCTATTCAATTATCTTTAGAACATGGTTCTGAACCGATGTCCCCTAAGTTATCCTAGTGCAGAAAAAACTCTTGGATATCTCATATCGTTGAGTCCTTCCCTATTCCTAAAACAGTTTATGGACATATAGGAGAATGAATCTGGCATCCATCTTTTCATATTGTCTCTATAACTCATGAGTCATAGAGCCCAATATGTAATACTAAGCAAGAGTGGAGTCATCTATATACTTTATGTAGCAAGTGATCTTATCCTCACTTGCCCCTTCCTTGGGTGTAGGTATCATTGTATCCAGGATGTACGCGATTTTCTCTATCATGAGAATAATTCTCAGGTTACGGAGCCTATCCGTATAATTCAAACTAGTGAGACAATTGACATCAAGTATGCCATGTATGAGATTTGAAATTAATATTTTCTGAAAATAAAGATGTAGCAGAAATAAATAACATACAGATTTTATAGAAAAATAAACAATCAAGATATGGACTTCTATCTTATTCTACTCCTACTATTTTTCTAGTGAGACACGTGACACCTTCAACACCTGAAATGAAAGTCTTCGGCAAACTTTTAATGGGGATTGAGATCCAATCAATGTCTTAGTATAATCTCAAGAGACTCGACCAATCACATAAAACCTAAAAGGTAGACAACTCTTGCCAATCACAACTCCTTGTGATTCTCACCTTTTTCGACCTCCGAACCACTATAGTCTCGAGGGACTCAACCAACCATGATATTCAGTTAAGTCAATACTATCACTACAAGATAAGTCAGATTTAATGATATATCATCGAGAGACTCGACCAAGCATACCATGTCTTCAGGTCATTGGTGACATCTCTATGTCGTAGGCAAGATAGTGAATCACGATATAGGTAATCCTCGAGGGACTCGACCAACTCAACCTTCATCGGGAATCGGTCCCTACCTATAACGATGGAAGGCCACATGGGTCAATCTAATTGCCTCACATTTACCGACTTCATATTATCGAGAGAGAGGTTTTGATTTTGTCTCCTAATATGACATATCACACATACACATATTTAATATACATCTACATCGTATGCAAATATATAAATATCTAGTAGGTATATAAGAAATTACATATCACTTGAGCAAGACCTTAAGAATAATAATAATCACATTATATGTACACACACATCTATTGAGAAATCTTGGGGCGACATCACATGTGCATAGGAAGAACAGAAAACAAAATCCCCAATTTTTCAAAAAAATGTTCGTTGTCATGCGAAGATTGATGCTCAAAAATCCATGAAACATAAAACTGTGTATAAGATAAATTATGTTACCTAGGGAGATCGTATATCCCTAAATCTCTACAGATCTCTAGGAGAGGGTGAAGGAGGTCAAGCGCCTTCATCTTTAGTAGTGATCCACACAGTAGGGTTACGATGACACTCCTCAAAACTTTAGGCCTACTCTGAGGTAGAGACTAGGGGGAGAATAAGAGAGGCAAGCTAAAGCCCTAGCCTATGAACCACTAAATCCCTCCTATTTATAGAGATCCCCTATCAAACCCTAATAGATCCTCCCCTATTGGGTATTGGATCTGCATCCAATTACCCAAGCCTTTTTAAATTAGTGAATCTCTATCCAATAATCTATCATGGGCTTTTATTGGATCTCATTCATAGGATCCAATAATTCAGGGGCTTATTGGATATCCGATAAGATAGGGGCTTCGACGGATATCTCATATTCGAACCTCTACTTATCGCAATGCCTACCATATGTGTGTGACCCTCTAGGCCTAATATTGAGCTAGCCGTGTGATAGGACCCTTTTTCTGAGCTTTTGAATAATATTTATTAAGTCTGTTTAGTTCAGTTGTTTATTGAGTTCAGTTAGATTCAGGTAGAGGTTTATTTAATATTTATTTATTATTAAGAGTTCAAGTCCTGGTGGACTTTAGGTGGAACTCTATAAATAGTGATGTAACCCTTTCTTTTGAGAATCAATGAATAAATGAAATATTATTCCACTTTATGGATAAACCCTAGGAGGTTGATCCCCTTGAAGTGATCAAGGGTCGATCCCTTCGAAGTGATCAAGAAGTGATAAGACTTTAGGGTCTTATCAATTGGTATTAGAGTGGCGATCCTTGGCGTTCTCGCTGTAGTGTTGCCATAGTTATAAAAATAAAACAAAAGAAATTTGTGTGAGGAAGGGTGAAGCCGGCAGCCATGAACGTCGATCCATCTCAACCGATAAGGAACCTCTGCGTCTTGGTCAGCGACTACCATTGCCGCTCTCTACCGTCGTCGCTACTGCCCAGCCAACAGCCGCCACCACCGCCGCTGCCCCCTTGCAGTTATCGTCATCTTCCAAAAAAAGAAAAAAGGGGGAAGAAGAAAAAGAAGAAGAAGAAGAAGCCGCAGCCACCTCTACTTCCCCTATCGGACCCCTGCTTTCGGCCAGCCCACCCGTCGCCGCTGTTTCCCGACCGAGGGACCACCACTGTTGCCCAGCCAGCAGCCACCGCTAACCCCACCCGGCCAGCGACTTCTCCTCCTCACTTCCCCATCTCACTCGAGCGCGAAGGACTGCCGACGTCGTTTCCCAGCCAACGGATCACCCCATCACCGCTTATACCATCGGTAATGCTACCCTAGTCTGCCATCGTGTCGCCCCCCCCGCTTGGGTCGCAGCTGTAGCCACTGGTTGCCGCAGCCCCTCCTTGTAGCGGTTGTAGAAATAGAGCTTCCTCTGTTGCTGCAGCCCCTCGTCAATCCTAGCCAGCGGACCACCCCATCACCGCTTCTACTGTCGGTGACGCTGCCCTAGTCTGCCATCGAGTCGTCGGTTATAGAAATAGAGCTTCCTCTATTACTGCACCCCCTCGTCGATCGCAGCCGTAGACGCCGATTCCTCTCCTCCACCGGCATCAACAACAGAGCATCCTCTACTGCCGCAGCCACCGGACCCTCCGTTGCCTCTCGACCTTGTCAACGCCGCAGCAGCCACCTAGCCTTCAACCTACACATAGCCTCCCAGCCCTCAACCAGCAACCTCCCCTCCTCATTGCACTGTAATCACCACAACCACATCTTCTCCCATCCGAAGCCCATTTGGTCGAAAGGGGCCCCTGTCTCCTTTGCTTTCGGCTAGCCCCACCGCAGCCACTACATTCCGGCCAGCGACCACCATTGCCGCTACTTCCCGGCCAGCAGCCTTCCCTCCTTGATGCTCCACTCTGCTTGAGCGAGAAGGGCCGCCACTGTTGTTTCCCTGCCAGCGGACCAACCCCCTCGTCGCTTTTACCATCGGCGACATTGCCCCAACCACGTCACCATCATTGCCTCCCCTTGGGTCATAGCTGTAGTCGCTTAACCATCCCTCCTCGTGACGATCAAACCAAGGCAACCACGATCGCCACATCACTGCCGTTTCCTCAACCGAACGCAATCCCTCGGCGTCACCAGCGCCTCCTTCCATAGTGCGATAGAGACAAAATAATGCTACCTTCCATCCACACCATCGTAGCCACCGTAGCGGCGAGCCCTTGGTGGCACTGCTCTAGCCACACCACCACCGCAGGTTGCCATCACCGCAGCCTCAACCCCACTGCTCAATGATTGCTTCTTGGGTCTAGCAGTTGTAGCCGCATCGACGCAATCGCCTTCCAGCCCCGGTGCTCTCACCCCATGCAGCGACAGAAACAAGGCAACAACTCTTCCTCCAACACAACGACCACAGCACTACCCTCGGCATCCACCTCCTCGGCAACTTCTCATTGACAATGCTGATGCCCTTGACCGACATCAAAAATAGGAGTTTAGAACCCAGATTTACAGTCTTGCGCAATGGCCACCGATAATTCAATGAAAGCACAAATGGAAGCATGGGAAATCAGAATTGAGAACTGACTGCAAGAAACACTTAATGATTTCAAAAAGAGCCTACTGGAGAGCCTTAGCAAATTTCAACAAGATAGGGGCTCAAGTTCTACGTTGCACAGATATAAAAATACAGGAAAAGAGCCCCAAAATTGTGATACAAACTACTCACACATGAATGTGGAATTTCCGAGATGGAAAGATGGAGATCCGACCAGTTGGATCTCTAGAGCAGAAATTTTTTTTCATTTTTACAGAACCCTAGAAGAATCCAAGGTAGAAGTGGCCTCAATCTAGCTCAATGGAGATGCAATCCAGTGATACGATTGGTATGAAACTTTCTACGGAGTTCCTTTGTGGGAGCAATTCAAAAGAGGGCTTCTTGTTCGCTTTGGCCCATCTGAATATGAGAATATTGATTGCTAGCTCATCAAAATTCGTCAGACTTCTACAGTGTTAGAATATCATAGTAGATTTGAAAGATTGTCAAATCAAACTAGAGATTGGTCGGACCTACAACTTCTGGATACATTTATTGAAGGCCTTATTCCAGAGATCCGATGTGAAGTTAAGGCTCGTCAACCCCGCACTATGATAGTTGCGATCTCATCTGCACATCTACATGAGAAAAAAATTAGCAAGAAAAGATCAGTAAGGGGTTTGTACTATGATGAAAAATGGAGTATGGAGTATCGATGTAAACAAGGGCAACTTCTAATGATTGAACCAATTGGAGAGGAGCCGAAAGCTAAGAATGTGGACTCTAATCATAAAGGTATAAATTCTAATGAAGATGTTGAACCTACCATACATACAATGCTACATACAATAGCCGACTACTCTAACCCGCAAACTATGGAAGTTAGCGGAACTCTAGAGCACCAGCCTATTATAGTTTTAATTGATACTAGTAACACTAATAATTTTATGGACAATGAGACTGTTGACCGATTGACCCACCACAGTGAAGACTGACAGATTCGAAGTAAAGATCATTGATGGACGGATTTTCACTTGTGATAGCAAAGGTTCAAAAATAAAATTGATTATATTGGGCTAGAAGTTTCTTGCAATGATTACTACACTGAAAGACCGACCTGTTGCTTACGCTATCAAAGAGTGGATACCATACTTACTTGATCAACAGGTTGTGATGCATTGCAGATAGTTTTGTTGAATCTCGGATTTTGATGATGAAACTAATTGATTGTGTTTAGATGTTTAACTGCATTTTGAGTGATGCAGGTCTACTCGATCAGGATTAGACAGTTGACGCAGGAGGAATTGATGTTGCGCCGGAGGAGATCACGTTAGGATATTGGATGGTAGAACGCTTCGGACGTCGGGCATCGGGCCAAGGAGAGCGAAATTGCACCAAGGATATCGGGGTTGCGGAGGTCAACCGCCGATTGGGCAACAAGTCGCAAGAGTGGACGATGTGCTGAAGAATCGGACGAAGCGCCAACCAATGATGTGCCGGGCAACAGAATGTCAATTCGCGTTGTAATAATTGTCTAGATCAGAGTAGAGTTTTGACTTGTGTGTGCAGGATTAACTACGATAACGATAAAGACATAAAGCGAAACAAAGTGCCGGAGTCAAGCGCGAAGGATTCGTTGGGAGTTCGAGAGTTCGACGGAAGTCCGAAGGTTCGTCAGGAATGTTGTCGGAACTAGCCGAGAATGAGTAGGGAGCTTGCCGAAGGGTTTTCGGAAGCTCGCCGAAAGGTTCGTCGGAAGTTCACGGAGCTCACCGAGAAAGATCGTAGCTTGCCGAAGAAGCTCGTCGAAACTCGCCAAGATCAAATCGTGAAGTTTCGGAGCTTGCCGGGAGTCCGTAGAATGGTTTCCGAGAGTTTATCGGAAGACCGTCGGAAGTTCGCCGGAAGAAATCTTGACTTGCGGACTTTGTAATAGCTTAGGAAATATCTTTAAATTCGTAGTTAGCACGTTAATTAGGGTTAGGATTAGGTGTTAATCTTATAACCCAAGTAGGGGCCAATTGGGCCCAAGTTCGGACTAGTTTGGGCCAAGTTTGGAGCCCAACTAGTGAGCTGAAATAGTGTAGGCGGTGGCACCGCCAGAGCTAGGCGGTGGCACCGCCTAGCACCCGAGAGCCAGGCGGTGGCACCGCCGGTCTGGGCAGTGGCACCGCCCAGCACCCGAGAGCCAGGCGGTGGCACTACTGGACTGGGCGGTGCCACCGCCCAGTACACTCGGTGTCACAACTGATAGGCGGTGGCACCGCTAGCTTCGGGAACCGAAAGAATTCAGAATTCAAATTTTGGGAGCCCAAATTTGAATCCTCTTGAGGCCTATAAATATCCCTCTATTCTCAGTTGAGATAACAACCTTTTGAGAAGCTAGAAAGTTGAGAAAAATCTTAGGAAAAGTCTTATTTTCAAGAGCTTGAGTGTTCACCTCCTTTCTTTCATTGAAACCTTGTAAAAGGGGTGAACATATTGAATCTCGGATTTTGATGATGAATTCATGTCATGTTTTATCTAATCCATATGTTGAGATAGTATGCAGGATTAACTACGACAGCTTGAAGACATAAAGCAAGTCTACCGGAGTCAAGTTCGATGGGTGTTCGAGAGTCCGTTGAGAGTCCGAAGATTCGTCGAAGATGCTGCCGGAACCAATCGAGAAGAAATCGGGGACTTATCGAAGTTTTCGGAAGTCCGTCGGAAGAAATCCAAGGGCGTATCGGAAGTCCGTCGGAAGAAATCCAAGGGCGTATCGGAAGTCCGTCGGAAGATCGCCGGAAAGCTCGCCGGAACAAGACTTGAAGTATTACCGGTTAAAAACTTGCTTAGGAGTATGTCTTTAGTTACGTAGTTTGAATGTAATTAAGGTTAGGATTAAGAAATAATCCTATATCTTGATTAGGGGCCAACTGGGCTCAAAATGAAACCTGGTTTGGGCCGGACTTAAAGCCCAACCAGTGACTAGCAAGGTCGGGCGGTGGAACCGCCGGTCTGGGCGGTGGAACCGCCGGTCTGGGCGGTGGCACCGCCCAGCACCCGAGAGCTAGGCGGTGTTTGGAGCCCAAATTTGAATCCTCTTGAGGCCTATAATATCCCTCTATTCTCAGTTGAGATAACAACCTTTTGAGAAGCTAGAAGTTGAGAAAATCTTTAGGAAAAGTCTTATTTTCAATAGCTTGAGTGTTCACCTCCTTTCTTTTCATTGAAACCTTTGTAAAAGGGTGAACTATTGAATCTCGGATTTTGATGATGAATTCAATTGTCATGTTTTATCTAATCCATATGTTGAGATAAGTATGCAGGATTAACTACGACAGCTTGAAGACATAAAGCAAGTCTACCGGAGTCAAGTTCGATGGGTGTTCGAGAGTCCGTTGAGAGTCCGAAGATTCGTCGAAGATGCTGCCGGAACCAATCGAGAAGAAATCGGGGACTTATCGAAGTTTTCGGAAGTCCGCCGAATAGATCATCGGAGGTTCGCAGAGATCACCGAGAAGGCTCGGCTACTCATTGACTTCGCCACAAGATTGGGAGCTAGCTGGGAGTCCGTCGGAAGAAATCCAAGGGCGTATCGGAAGTCCGTCGGAAGATCGCCGGAAAGCTCGCCGGAACAAGACTTGAAGTATTACCGGTTAAAAACTTGCTTAGGAGTATGTCTTTAGTTACGTAGTTTGAATGTAATTAAGGTTAGGATTAAGAAATAATCCTATATCTTGATTAGGGGCCAACTGGGCTCAAAATGAAACCTGGTTTGGGCCGGACTTAAAGCCCAACCAGTGACTAGCAAGGTCGGGCGGTGGAACCACCGGTCTGGGCGGTGGAACCGCCGGTCTGGGTGGTGGCACCGCCCAGCACCCGAGAGCTAGGCGGTGGAACCGCCGGTCTGGGCGGTGGCACTGCCCAGCACCCGAGAGCCAAGCGGTGGCACCGCTGGACTGGGCGGTGGCACCGCCCAGTACACTGTCAGTGTCAAAACTGACAGGCGGTGGCACCGCCACTGACAGGCGGTGGCACCGCTAGCTTCGGGAACATAAGAGAATTCAAATTTTTGGAGCCCAAATTTGAATCCTCTTGAGGCCTATAAATACCCCTCAATTCTCAGCAGAGAAAACAACTTTTTGAGCAGCAAGTGATTGAGAGAAAGGTCTTAGAAAAGTCTTAGCAATCCTTGGTTTTCAATTTGCTAGTGTTCACCTCCTTCTTTCTTGAAAATCTGTAAGAGTGTGAACTGCTTGTAAAGAGTTGTAATAGGGGTATTTACCCTTCCATTTCAAGAGATTTGCTAGTGGAAGGTGGGAGCCTCGTCGAAGAGGGGCCTCGCAAGTGGATGTAGGTCATTTGACCGAACCACTTTAAAAACGGCGTAATCTCTGGTTTGCATTTCATTGTTGCTATTCACATTACTGCAAACTTTCTTACTTGCTTTATTTACTCATTACCTTAGCTACTCTACTATACGAATACGCTTTCAAGTTCAATTTTTACCGTACGAAAGATTTTTCAAAACCGACGTTTTAATCCGCTGCACTAATTCACCCCCCCCCTCTTAGTGCTCTTGATCCTAACATGAACCACTTGTAAGAGGTTGTAAGAGGGGTGTAAGAAAGAGGTTGATCTTCGCCTAGTAAAGGAAGATCGTTAGTGGATGCCGGTGGCCTCGACGGAAGAGGAATCGGAGGAGTGGATGTAGGTCACGATTGACCGAACCACTATAAACTACCGTCTTCTCTGGTTTGCATTTACTTCCTGCTATTACCTTACTACAAACCCCTTCAATAGCTTACTGCCTTCAATACTTTTCCCTACGCTTTCAATCTAACCATATTTCCGGAATCGATTTTCAACATACAAAGAAATTTCAAAAACCGACGTTTTAATCCGCTGCACTAATTCACCCCCCCCTCTTAGTGCCGCTCCGATCCTAACAAGTTTATGACTAAAGTGCTGAAAGAGAAGCTCCACAAGATTGATGCTACTCAGCCTTGAGGACAAGGCTGATTTGAAGAGGGAGGAATTATTAGGACCCTTTTTCTAAGCTTTTGAATAATGTTTATTAAGTCTGTTTAGTTTAGTTGTTTATTGAGTTCAATTAGAGTCAGGTAGAGGTTTATTTAATATTTATTTATTATTAAGAGTCCAAGTCCTAGTGGACTCTAGGTGGAACTCTATAAATAGTGATGTAACCCTTTCTTTTGAGAATCAATTAATGAATGAAATGTTATTCCAGTCTATGGATAAACCCTAGGAGGTCGATCCCCTCGAATTGAATTGATCAAGGAGGGTCGATCCCCTCGAAGCGATCAAGGAGGGCCGATCCCCTCGAAGCGATCAAGGAGGTCGATCCCCTCGAAGTGATCATTATCATATCATTTTCTTCTCTTTCTTCCACAATAAGACCTTAAGGTCTTATCCAATTGGTATCAGAGCATACGATAATACTTTAGGGTCTTATTACCGTGAGTTATACATGTCAAAACTCCTTCTGACTTAGTGAATTATTATCTCCATAATAATTCACTCGACTCATCGACTACGGACATACTAGGCTACTATGTCTTAGTCCCAAGACGATATAGGAGAATCTAATCTATTGGATATGTCTATCCTCAATTACCATGTACCTATAGTCCCTCATCCATCTAATATCCTAGAGACCGTATACCAATCATGGTGCTTTCAGACCTATACGGTTTCTACTCGAGTCTCGTCTAATTGGATTCTCCCAAAGAACTCTTTCTCTCTCACTCCGAATGACCCTAGCTAGGGATTTGTCTAAATAAGAACACATGAGACATTGCTCTCATGATACCAAGAGTGGATGATCCTCTATCAACACTCAATAGCCTTCGTAAGATTGACTATCACTCCTAATAACTAGCTATGCTAGATCTGGGGCATCCAAACCTATAAGTCTGGTATCAAAGAGTGGAGCACTCATACATGACATCCTTGGTGTCTCAAGTCTAAGGACCAAATACACCACTGGGACTATAGAATCACTGTCTGACA